>CAUYLG010054067.1:0-84957 GCA_963573385.1 Cacajao melanocephalus | reverse complement strand
TTTAGACTGCATTCTAGCCTGGGCAATAGAACAAGAATCCCATTCTCTCTCCCTCTTTCTCTTCCTCTTTCTTTCTCTCGTACATTCTTTTTTTTCTTTCTTTCACTCTCACTTTCTTTCCTTTTTCTTTCTTTCAAAAATAAAAAATAAAAATAAAAATAAAAACCACACTGATCCTTTTGGTTCGGATGCTATCTGAGGCATCATTGAAAACCTGACATACATTGCCAGGTGTAGTGCAGCAGTGCAGAAGTGTGCAGGGCAGTTCAGCTCTGGCTCAGGGCAGTGTCCTGAAACAGCTCCCTGTAGACACGGTCCTGAGCCTACAAGATTGGGCGGACAATGGACTGATTCTCCTCCCTCCTCCAGGAATCTTGTAGGAAGTGTGCCAAAACAAAGTGATTTTTCTTTTTTCTTTCTTTCTTTCTTTTTTTTTTTTTTTTTGAGATGAAGTCTCACTCTGTTGCCGAGGCTGGAGTGCAGTGAGGCGATCTTGGCTCACTGCAGCCTCTGCCTCCTGAGTTCAAGTGATTCCCCTGCTTCAGCCACCCAAGTAGCTGGAATTACAGGTGTGTGCCAGCTCACCTGGCCAATATTTGTAATTTTAGTAGAGACAGGTTTTCACCTTTCACCATGTTGACCTGGCTAGTCTTGAACTCTTGACATAAACTGATTCACCCACCTTGGCCTCCCAAAGTGCTGAGATTACAGGTGTGAGCCACCATGCCTGACCCGAAACGAAGTGATTTTTAAAGACCTTTTCATTTATTGAAGCAGTATTATTTCCACACACTGTATTTCAAAGAGGGAGCCATAACTATTGTATATTTCCTCTAAATAGCAAATGACTTTTTTTAAAACAGGAAAAAAAAAGTATATCTCATAGTAATTTTTCTGGTGGATAAATGTATATGAAATTGCTGTGACGGATAAGGTAATCATAAGGTATTTTAAAGGTTTAAAGACACAGGTTAAAATACATTTTTCCATAGGTTAGTCATATTGAATAAAAGGATTTTTAAAGACCATCTATAACACTTCTTAGTGTAAGAAATTGTTGAGTTTTTCTTTTGAACTGAAGCCATTGGAGGGCAATTTAAATCAAGTTGGTAGAAATTTGCTCTTCTTTAAAATTGTGTTTTAAAAAGTGTCCTATCCACTTTGCTAAAGTGGAGTGGCATTTTATCACGGATTTATTTACATGTTGTTAATGTCTCCTTTTGAAATTTTTTTTAAGAAATAAAATGTCCCAATCTGTTGATGCGTCTCAGTCTCCTTTCCCTAAAGGCTCAGAGAAAATTAGGAAGTAGCATATCTGTATTAATGTGTACATACAAAATGAACAGTCAGCTCTAATTTTAGGTCTATCAACCTTGACAGCTCCTTTTTAATCACTCGGATTTGAACAGATATGCAAATACAGGAATGAGGAGTAAAGAACTCACAATTTAGAAGTCACATCAGTGCTAAAATTGCTGGAGAAGTGCATAGATTTATAATTTGTTCATTACACTCTGATTCCAGAAATCTATAGTTTTATTAAAAACAGAAAGCAGAAACCATCTAGAATGTGCCGTTTCATATAAGCAGTGTTCTTATTTGTAAATGTCACATCTGAGAAGCCACAGATGTGTCCTACACAGAGATGCCTAAACTTGCCTATGAATGGAGTGTCTGCCCACCCCCCGGCACTGAGACAATGAAGGCTGGTAAGTAAATGAAGCCTTCTAGCATCTTCCTCCATAATTCTTCATTAAGGACGAGATGGGTCTTTTGGAAGCTCCGTACAGAGTTTTTGATACATGAACTTCACCATTTCTTTACTCCCAAATCAGAGTGGGTCAAGCACTGTGTACCAGTTAAGTCATAATATAGTTTGACCTTTACACAAATGGAGAATGGGATGTAAGATCCCAAAATGTATACCTTCTGGGAGCCAAATGAAACTCAGTATTCTATAGTCACGTGTAACATTAACACAAAAATGACAGAATGTTTAGTCCAGTGAGCCCTATATGTTATTTTCTAGATGAAGCAGGACAGTGAGTGGCTGGGCGCAGTCTCTCGGCGTTTCATCAAACGCCTCTCTTTGAGCTCCTGATGCCGACTGGGGTGCCACTGTGAGTCATCCATCTTCCAAGCTAGTAAACCCTATATGATCAATGCCTCTGCAAAGGATGGCCATAAAATTTTTCAGCGGTAACTGCAGAATTCTCATTTCACGAAACATCATGAACTGATGCATTATGATCAATGTTTAATCAAAGACAAGAATAAAAATATACAGCAAAGGCACGTCATGGAGGGAGAGACAGTGCTGAAATGCCAGTGCTCACCGGACACAAAGCAGGTCCAGCTGGGCGGCTAATGGGCCCGGCCATGTTCATCCTGCAACTTCTATGCAATGACTTCAGGCTTCGCTGGACACATCCTCCGCCTCCCTCCCACCCGACTCCACCCAGCTGGCCGGCTTCCTATGAAAACTCCACATTAGCGTTAATTTATCTCTGCTGGAATTCTCTGACAATCGAGCTTGAACTCACCAGGCAGGGAGACCTGAACCACCCGCTGGAGAGCCAGCGCAGCCCAGATGCAAAATGTCTCAGAGACAGTGGCCCATGGAGGATGCTCTGCGTTGGCCCCAAGTTCCAGGCCAGAGTAGTGGCATTATTCCCTCTGCAATCTTGGAAGATAGAAATTTAGGAGTGGGACGGCAGCCACCCACTCTGGAAGGAAGTCCAGGACAGTTGATGCCTCATTAGTGCTCGGCTTTGTCACAGAAGAACCCTGGAGACAATTGGAATGCGCCATTATTTACATGGCCTGTGGAAGGGATACACGTATCACTTGGTTGGTTCTGGTTCTTCTTCATGTTTTATGAATAATGCTGTAATGGGGGAAAATGAAAACAATAGCGGGCCATGAAGCCCTCTGACTTAGGAGGGAATCCAGGAGGAAGGGAAGTCTCGCTTTAAAGGCCAAAACCTGAAAATATCCAGGCTACTGACGAATGTTGCCTATTTCAGAATTTCTCCCCATCTCTCCTGTGCTATATTTTTCTAGCCCTGGATTCAGGCACCTGCTGTGCATTCTGTGCGGCTGTGATGGGTGCGCTCCCGTGGTATGAATCGGCTGTCTCCACTCCCATTTTCCAACCTGAGCCAATGGTAGTTACAGGTTCCTGATGGAGTTATTTGGCAGCCGAGAAGCTTTATGAGTCATTTTTTCCACTGTCATCTAACACTGGCTTTCTCTTTTCTTTTTTCTGCTTTCCCCTTCCCGAGTACTCCTGCACACACACAGGTGTACTCATGACAGGGTCCTCTGGTGTGACACGTTCTTTTTAGCACACAATTCAATGGCTTCGTCTAGTTCTTACTCAACAGGTAACTCCCTGCGTCTTCGGCATTGTATTTTACATGGGTGAAAGACTGCCATTGTTCCCTGATACCTTTCCCAGGTGTTGTAGCCTTTTTGTGAAGAACAAACATTTTACAGAGAATTGCCTAAACCAGTATTTATGGAAGACTTGTGGTCTATCGTTATAGAAAATGGCCAGAAGTAATCTCTCTGTATATTAGTATTTCAAAGTTAAAGAGCCAATCATTTAAATCCCATTCTGGAGGTAAGTGATTTTTGTTTGTTTGTTTTTAAAGAAAGAAATGTATATTTAAGCATTATCTATCACTGTCAAATGTTCTCTGGGCCTTTAAGTTGCATGGCAGGGGCATTGGCATGTTGATAAGTTTATGGTAAAGAGTATTTTAAAATGCCAGGTTTGATATTAATGTTTACATTAATATTAAAATTAAAAAATATATAAAGTGCCATTTAAAATGCTATATTTGGTAAAACTTAAAATATATACGCATCAGTTTATAAGAATATGTGTATATAAACACATACCTATACATAGGCATACATTTGAAAATACAGAAATGTATATGTACACTAGTTTTTTTTTTAATTATGTCTTTTGCTTGGCATTTCCATTTTTTTATTTCATAGGATCTCAGTCATCGATCCCTTTGCTGGAGTGGATTGGTTTCTTAGTGGGCTCCTAGGGGTTTATTACATTTTATTTGCTGGTGTTGAAGTTCTGACTTATTTTTTCTTGAGGCTGGGTTTGAATGTAAATTAAAAATATTAAATAGTGGCCGGGCGCAGTGGCTCATGCCTGTAATCCCAGCACTTTGGGAGGCCGAGGCGGGCGGATCACGAGGTCAAGAGATCGAGACCATCCTGGCCAACATGGTGAAACCCCGTCTCTACTAAAAAAAAAAAAAAAAATTAGCTGGGCGTGGTGGCGCACACCTGTAGTCCCAGCTACTCAGGAGGCTGAGGCAGGAGAACTGCTTGAACCTGGGAGGCGGAGGTTGCAGTGAGCTGAGGTCCCGCCACTGCACTTCAGCCTGGCGCCTGGTGACAGAGTAAGACTCTGTCTCAAAATATATATATATATATATATATATATATATATATATATAAAATAGCAATAGGAAAAATGGCTAACATCCTCTGCAGATTTCAATATGTACTTTCACTTATTTTGTTTGATCTCTGATTCCTTTAACTTACATGTTTTAACTTATCCTACCAAGAATTAGATTTCATCTCAAAATAACATTTCTATGAATGTTTATAGCTAATTGAGCTGTGTCTTTCCCGGCTGCCAAGTTATACTCTCTGGTGTGAATGCTTTTGCATCTGAGTAAATGTCAGCAAACAAACATCTTGTGTTAAAATGAAATAAAGCCTCCTAAGAGCATACACTATTCAGTATTGTTTTTAAGTCTATGATCTTTCTAAAATGTTTTTTACTCTGTGCATCTAATTTCTAGCATATTTTAGTTTGATTTAGAGGGTTGTGGAACCTTTGTGATATTTATTTACTTAGCAAATAAATGTATTATTGTAAACGAAATTAATATTGTATTGATTGTAGTGTTTTAAAAATTAATATTGAATTAAATTATTTTCAGTTGAACTTTGATAATGATCACTTACTATGATAACCAAAATATATTCCATAGGTCCTTTTATTTTATAATATTAGAGCTAT
Source organism: Cacajao melanocephalus (assembly GCA_963573385.1). Lineage (NCBI taxonomy): Eukaryota > Metazoa > Chordata > Mammalia > Primates > Pitheciidae > Cacajao > Cacajao melanocephalus. The sequence goes on along the minus strand of CAUYLG010054067.1, from coordinate 79,895 downwards.
TTTTGCTATACTTAAAATATGAACTGGGGAAGTGTCATTGAGGTTATGTACAGGGGAGGGCGATTGTCTGGATACTCCAAAACAGTGCTCTTCTATCCAAAAATGACATCACCTTTTACTGGGCAGGTAGCTCTGAGGAATATCTTCAGCTTGTGATGTGAGAAGCATGGGGACAGCTGGGGCTGACAGTTGCACATTGGCAGCACCAAGCTGCACATGCTGCAGCCCTGTCACTTTCATGTCTATGATTAAAATTAAGAAATGGAGAAAAATACCCCAGAAGTGAACTGTTCAAGTACAATACATTTAAAGCAATTAATTCTTGAGACTAGTGCTAATAGATATTAACATATAGATGAATCCCCAGTAATAAAAATAGGCCGGGTGCTGTGGCTCATGCCTATAATCCCACCCAGCACTTTGGGAGGCCATGGTAGGCAGATTGCCTGAGGTCAGGAGTTCAAGACCATCCTGGCCAACATAGTGAAACCCCTTCTCTACTAAAAATACAAAAATTAGCCAGGCGTGGTGGTGTACACCTATAATCCCAGCTACTTGGGAGCCTGAGGCAGGAGAATCACCTGAACCTGGGAGACAGAGGTTGCTGTGAGCAACTGCACTGTAGCCTGGGCAACAGAGTGAGACTCTGTGTCAAAATAATAATGAAAATAATTGGTTCTGAAAAAGCAATGAACAGCCAGTGAAACAGAACAGCAAGTTACTAAAAGAATCAACTAAAAAGGTAATTTATAATATAATACAGATAAGCTCTTCAAATAGGAGAAAGAAGGATGATTTATGAAAATGCACAGCAAAGTTATAGACTGGCCCTTCTTTCTTTCCAAAGGCCAGTCTAAGAGAGCATGAGGTAGGGGTGGGAAGAGAGAGCTGTTTACTTCTTACATCATAAGTAACTCTAGGCCAATTGAGAAGTAAAGCAAAGCAAAATAAAAATAAAATGAAATAAAGCCCTAAGAGACCAAAAGGAAAAAAAGTTACACATGAATTTATTTAAAATCTTGCAATATGGAAAGCCTTTTCAGCAAGACACTAAACTCAAAAGCCATAAAAGAAAATTGAAACATTTTATTACTTATAAAAGTAACATTTTAGCATGGTAAAAAACATCTTAACTAAGGCTAAATGACAAATGACAAACTGTGAGGTAGCATTTGTGACCTATATGGCAAATAAAACTAATTTTCTTCATCTACAAAAAGCTCATAAAATGAATAAAAGACAGACAAACAGCCCACTAGGAAATCAAGCAAAGTGATTAAACATGAATTTCATAGCAAAGAAAGTCTACTGACTAATTAACCTCAGAAAATCTTATGCATAGTTAAATAAATGCAAATAAATATAATGACACACTATCTTTTTTCCATCTAACTGGTTGTTAAGAATTTGACAGCACCCAGTGCTAGCCTAAATGTGAAATTTTAAACTGCAGCTACTGTTGGTCAGAATACAACTTAGGACAACAATTTTTATAGGGCTATATTCTAATATTTTAAAATAAAAAATTATCAACCAAGAGCTCTGCTTTCAGCAATGAGAAAGTCCCTTGTTTTAGACTTAAGAGTTACAGTTAGATATAGTCACATAACAGGTACAAGCATAGCAGATACAGTATATATACATAACAATTACAAAACATTTCTAAAACAACTATTTGAATACACTAGAAACTGGCCAAAAGAAGGCAGAAAGTGGAAAGGGTTGATCTTTGAGGTAAAGGAAATGCATTGGGTGACATTTGCCTTTACACAGACTTTTCTTTGAAGTTTTTGTGCTGTGAGGGTAGCTGGAGATGAAGCAGGAATCCACAGACATAATTGCTGTGAGTATTCAAAGGATAGAATTCAGGCTTGCCCCTGTGGCTGGAAGGTAAGGGTGGGAGGAAAGAGGACATCCTGAGAAAGAGGGAGCTGCAGAGGGAGGAGACCCAAAATCTGAGTATGAACTTCACTCAAATTCTTGGTGAACATCTGAAATACCCATGCATAAGAAAGAGACCTCAGAGAAAGCAACAGATGGGAGATGGAAAAAAAATAAATGGAGATTTTAGCTTCAGCACCCCCCCAACGGAAGTCAGAGTCTACAGTTTAATTCAGCCAAGTTTATTGAATGCTAGAAAAAATATCAACAATCTTCAAAGCAACAAAACATAATCCAGAGTCTCTACGATTATCATCCACTTATTTGTTCAGCATATAATGAAAAGTTGCTAGACATGGGAAGAAACAGGCGAACATGACCCATAGTGAAGAGGAAAGAAAAGCAGTGGAAACCGACTCTCCCAAGTGACACAGATGTTGGATAACTTCCGGATTGACTTCTCTTGGTTGGAGTTATCTGATAATTCTAGAACTGAAAAAAATATCTGAAATATATAATTCACAGGTTAGCAGATTGGCACCAGCAAGAAACATAAAAAAAGAGTCACTAAACTTGAAGATAAATAAGGAAAATTATCCAGCTTAATTTTTAAACTGAGTTATTTGCCTTCTTATTGAATTGTCAAAGTTCTTTATATATTTTTACATACTTAATGTCCTCCTAGAGAAAGACATATTAACTAGGTAACAAGGAAAAGTAATACTTTATAAATATTTTCCATCTATCTGAAAATATGTGTCGTACACATGTATGTCTTTACAAAAGAATAGAAACTTTTTAAAATTTTGAAGCTGGGGGTTACATTTTTTCTAAATGATTAAATGATTGTTTGGGAGTCTGGCAACAGTTAAGCTCTTGTCTTCCAGCTAGACCCACTCTGCTTTCTCTGCTTTGCGATGCTGGGGCTGGGACCCAACAAAACCCATGTCTGTTTTGCCAACTGCTCCCTGTAGGAAACTGCCAATAGAGGGCGCTAGAGGGAGAATGCCAGGCAGAGAGATGGCCACAGAACTGTTTTCTGTTCCATCAGCATCAGTTTGTTCCAGGAGAAGCAGTTGATTCGTTTTCAGTTCTTCCACCAACGTCCCCAGAATCACCCTCACTGTGTCACCTCTAGGGTTACCTGCCCCACCAGCCAAGCAGCCCCTCCTGCTTAAAAATCTGGGTCCCAGTCCCACGGAGACCTTCCTCCAAGCTTCTAAGCTTTGATAATTTCGCTTCCTTTTGTTCTCCACACTCTATACCTTCATGTTTACTTTTTATCTTTTCAGTTCTGTAATACCTGGTTAATAATTCTTTATATTAAATTCCCTTGTTAAAATTACTGGAGTGCCGTCTGCAGGTCCAGCTCCTGGCTGGACCCTGACTGCTAGGCCATCTGGATCACAGGTGGAATTCTTCCATTTCATCCCCACCCTCAGTCTACATGCCATTTTAATAAGCACGAAAGAGCGAGGCATCTTTTGACTTCTCTTGGTTTAGTCTACAATTGGCAAAGGAATAAAGCAATGTGGTGCCGGGGGTGAGGAATCAAATGCTCATCCCCAAGGGATTTTGTGGCTGTCTCTGCCTTCACCAGGGTTTCAAATATGAGAATTCTGTCAATCCAGAACCCAGTTTTCAGGGGCTATTCTTAACCTGGTTATAATTAAATCTCAGACTCACCAGGGCATTATCATGCTCTCTCTTCAGTAGTTCCAGTAGGCTGGACAGAGGTTGGACTAAATAGCAAAAATAATAACTAATTATTTCTGATTCTGCCCAGCCTCGTCTGTTACTCCCTCACCCCATCCCACCATTTGCTGTCCCACCTCTTTGAATTAGCTTTCATAAAGCACTGGAGAGAGAGAGAGAGAGGGAGAGAGAGAGAGAGTGAGTGTGTGTGTGTGTGTGTGTGTGTGTGTGTTTTGAGACAAGTTCTCATTCCCATGCCCAGGCTGGAGTACAGTGGTGCCATCATGGCTCACTGTAACCTTGACTTCCCAGGTTCAGGTGATCCTCCCACCTCAGCCTCCCAAGGAGCTTGGGCTACAAGTGTGCACCACCATTCCTGGCTAATTTTTTGTAGTTTTTTTGTGGGTTTTTTTTCTTTTTGAGAGTTGGGGTTTTGCTGCATTGCCCAAGCTGGCCTCAAACTCCTGGGCTCAAGGAATCCACCCGAATCAGCCTCCCAAAGTGCTGGGACTACAAGAGTGGGCCACTGTGCCCGGCCCACTGGAGATCCTTTCAAACTGCAATTCTGATCAATTTGTTCTTCTCCTTCAGACTTTTAGGTTGTTTCTATTTAAACTTAGGACAAAACTACAGATCTACGCCATATCCAAAAGGCCCTACCTGGTTGGATCCTGGCCCTGCTGCTGCCGTGTCACCTGTCAGCCACTCTTGCTCCCTTCCCAAGCCCCAGACATGCTGCTGACCTTCCAGCTCCTTAAACTACACCAAGTCCTCCACCCGTGAAACCCATCAGCCTTGAATGTTCTGCCCCCAGGATTTACCTGCCTACTCCTACTCATTCTTCAGGTCTCAACTTAAAAGTCAGTCCTCGCAACAGGCATTCGTGACCCCCACCTTCTGAAACAGTCCCTTTGTGATCCGCATAGCACCTTGTCTTTTTGCTTGATAACCTATTTTGCATCTCAAAATGACGTATTTATTTGTGTGATGATTATCTGTGGAAGGTGTCTGTCTCCTTCGGGTGACTATAAGCACCCCACCAGGACAGGGACCAGGTATATTCTGTTCTTCACTGTATTCCCAATACTCAGTGTGGGCCCTGGTGTGTGGTCAGAGGCCTAGTAAGTATCGAGTGAATGAATGAACGAATGAAGGCATGCATGAGGCAAATGTAGACCCCTTAGAAACATCTACAAGAAGCCCCTCTGCCCAGGACTTCCAGGTTTTAAGAACTGACCAAGATTCAATGTCACAACAGGTTATTCTGAGTGTGGACAGAAGTGGGCATCGGGGCCTCACTCTCCCCGTTGACTCTACTCAGCCCTGTTCTCAAGGCTCTGGTCAGTTCCGTGGTTTCTGGAGTTGATTTCCCTGAGCAAGATGACGTCGTGGTTCATGCCACGGCCTTGATGTGCCCTTCCCGATGTTGCTAGCAATCAGTTTGTTTCCTGATTACCTTTATCCACCATGAATAATTATTAATGTTATTATTAGACCTAAAATGTGACGAATAAACATTCCTCTTAAAATGCCTCTTACATGGTGTATGAAGATCCTCAAGGTGTTGTTGACATTAGGTTGACAAGGCTTGGAGCTCTCCGTGGACTGATTTTAGGATTGGAGAGGGAGTAGGCTCTTTAAAGGCACTTTTTAAGACCTTGCCTCTACAAGGTGAACAGTGATAAGTTCTGACATCTCATTTTATATGAGTGCTCATCATGTGCTGATCAAGGGGCCAAGCAGTTTCCACATTAATACCTTATTTAATCTTTGTTTTAGCCCAACTGCACGTATGTGATACTGTTCTTGTCATTGTATAGGTGAGGAAGCGAGCTGAATGCAGCGACATCACTTGCTTCAGGAGTCTCAGAAAATAAGTGGCGGAGCCGGCCAGGGCACGCATAGTCCAGAACCTCCCTCCCTAAAACAATTTTATGTGTTGAATTTAAGAAAGAATTTTCTATTCCCTGAAACTATGGAGACTCATTACAACAAAATCCACGCATGATTAGGAAGCCTCAGCAAGGTCATGGTTATGACTCTGTTAAGCACGTTTCAGAATGGGGCTGTTGGAAGCATCCAGACCACACCTGCATCTCTAGTAGCAAAGACCTCCTCACTTTCCTATGGGGAGGATTCCACAAACAGCACCCTTACTGCGCTCAGCAGGTAAAGCAGTCATGTTCATCTATTTTACTCCTCAAAAGTGGTTAAATTACATAGCATTAAAAGTACAACTATTCTTTTAGATTTTATGATCTAACCCCATAGGAGACCAGAAAACCTCAATTAAAATAGGTCATTGCTTAGAAGGGGGGAAATGCAAAAAGCAAGTAATTATAAATTTCTCCTTAAAGGTAAAATTTATTTATTTAAGGGAGCATGAATATAGATGATGGTACAATTAGTGAAAGGCCCCAGGAGCTAATTTTAATATCAGGGAAAGTAGATTAATTATTTTCAAATTGTGAGGATATTAGTAAAAAAACGAGAGTAAGGAATCTCAGGGCTGAGTTAAAGAAAACTCAGCCCAATCCACTTGTGTTCATTTCCCACACTCGCACCTATGTACTCCTTACCACAGAGCTCTGCTGCCAAGAGGTGATTCTAATGTTTGTCAAGTAGCAATGGGCTAAAAATGGCAGAACTGGAAAGACCGTCTGGGATTCAATTTTACTTAGCTCAGGGCCTGTGGTCAATTCAACTTTCCCTTAAAGGGGAAGGGTCCTGGAATAGTTGTTCTTTTACGATGTGACTGAAGTGTCAGGCTAGATTTTTGTACTGTTTTTGGAAGTATTTTTCTAGAAGCAACCACATACTCCTTATCCTGAAAAATCCAGCAATTTGTTGAAGGCAGATATATAACAGAGAAGTTGAAGCCAGCAGATCCAAAGAGGCAAAAGAAAAATAAATCATTTTTAGCCCAAATGTTACTGATAACCTTAGTAGGTAAAATTTATTCTATGAGCATTTTTATTTGTAGGAAAGCCACAAAGTAGTTTATATATTTTAGTTGGAAAAAAAGGTTGATCTAATTTTTTACATAAATGGAAGTCAATATTTTAAAAACTATTTTCTGTGCTTAAAAGCAATGGTCTCACCTACCATTATTCAGAGTGATTCTTGGGTACAGATAAATAAATTTAGTGAGTTTTTGTTTATTTGTTTGCTTTTACTGTAGATTATAATGATCAGTACTCTGAGTCCAAAACCAAATATATAAAAATTCCAAACCAGATATCCACTCTTCTCATTAGATTTTTTGGTGTGGAAAATAAATACGTTCTCATTTGAATCACATTTCATGTGATGCATTTTTTCCCTTCATTTTCAATTCTTGGTCAGAACTATGTATTACAGAGTCGTTTAAAACACACTTGAGCTGGGCAATGACCAGATAAATTCATTTTGAAGAGAGAAGATGTATTGTGCATTTTAGAATTATAACTTTTAGTCATATCTTCCCACATGCTGCATAACGAGTAACAAGCCACAAGATGGATTGTACTCTTGCGTATTTTTGAAGGGAAAAAAGTCAAGGACATTACTTGCTAGAAAATGTTTTTACATGAAGCAGAATCTATTTGTGCTGTTCCATGGAAACTTCTTTCTCACTAGACCCTCTCCCCCAAGAGGTGCAGAAACTGTGTCTTCCACCTTCTTCTCACCTCCGCCGGTGCCTGGAATGAGCTCCAGGGCCGTGGTGGTGCTTAATAGCTCTCGGTGGACCAACTCCTTTAGCAAAGAACCGAAGCACTGGATACAGGGCCTCACACAAGAGGGCTTTCAGGCTCCATCTCTCCTGGATTAAGCTGCCTCAGACCTGACTGCAGCAAGTGAATTCCAAAGGAGAGAAGGAAGCTTAATTTTCAGGCCCACTGAATCTCTGGCCTCTTTATAAGACCCGCCAGTCCTCAGTAGAGCTTTTTGACAGGTTAGGAGAATTTTTCTGTGCATATGGCAGCCTCCTGTCTAGTGGATCGTGATGAGGTTTTGAGAGGGATCTTGGTTGTCTACATAGGCAGTGTTCTGCCACTGACAACTTGGGCTAACTTTCAAGTAATTAAGATTTCAACAAATGCCAAACGTAGGAGGAAGGAGGAAAATTCCAATTTTCAAGCATATGAATTTTAACAGGGTTGGTGTAGAGGAACAAGGGGGGCTGTGAAGTGGATTAACCCACAGGAGTTTGAAACTAGAAGGGCTTCAGAGGGTATCTACTGCTTTTGCCCCATTTCATGGGCAAGGAAATCCGGTTCCTGTGAGGAAGTAACTTCATGGTTACCTAGCATACGTAGCATGTCATTCTGATTGTATACCTGTCTTGTTCAACACTGAATGTCAAAGCCTGAACCTCCTACAAGTTGTAGAGACTCAGTGGGGATCTGCAGGCATGGCAACAGTGATCGCAAACTTCACTACTGAACAAAATCTGCTGCATTAAGGAGTGAATTGAGCCAGGCATAAGGTCTCTTAATCTCAGTGTGGAAGAGACAATAGGGAGTGGTGAGGATTTGGTAAACTGGAGCATGCATGTCCTATCCAAAGGGGACTGCTGCCACCCAGTGCCAGCCATCATTACCCTATAGGAGGGCAGGCCCAGGGTGGCAGCTCTTTCCACTTTTCCGAGGAAGCCAGAAGTCATATATTTATATGAAATTTCTAGATTTTAAAATGTCAATAATTATAGTTGACTCTTTATATATATATATATATATATATATATATATGTATATATATCCAGAATCTCACTCTTGCCCAGACTGGAGTACAGTGGTGCGATCTTGGCTCACTGCAATCTCCATCTCCTGGGCTCAAGCAATTCTCCTGCCTCAGCCTCCTGAGTAGCCGGAATTACAGGCATGTACCACCATGACCAGCTTATTTTTGTATTTTTAGTAGAGATGAGGTTTCGCCATGTTGGCCAGGCTGGTCTTGAACTCCTGACCTCAAGTGATTTACCCACCTTGGCCTCCCAAAGTGCTGGGATTACAGGGGTAAACCACCATGCCCAGCCTATAGTTGACTCTTAAACAGTGTGGGTCCTTTCATATTTAGATTTCCTTCTGCCTCTGCTACCCTTGAGACACCAAGACGAACCCCTCTTCTCCCTCCTCCTCCTCAGCCTATGCAATATGAAGACCACAGGGATGAAGAGTTTTGTGATGATCCACTTCCATGGAATGAATAGTAAATATATTTTCTCTTCCTTATGATTTTCTTAATATTTCTTTTCTCTAGCTTACTTTAAGAATACAGTATATAACACATATAACTTACAAAATATCTGTTAATTGTCTATGTTATTGATAAGGCTTCCAGTCAACAGTAAGCTATTAGTAGTTAAGCTTTTGGGGAGTCAAACGTAATATGTAAAGTTTCAACTGTGTGAGTAGGGGTAGGATGCAGTGTCCCGAATCCCTGTTATTCAAAAATCAATTGTGTTTTGAATTTAAAACGTGGTCCCCATTGTGAGGGTCAAACAAAACACCTCTGCAGGCTAAGTAAGCTTGTGAACTATGGTTGGAGACTTCTGGTTTACAGGGTGAGCTAGACTTGCATTCTGGAAACCCTGTTTCCTCCAGGCCTGCCAAGCTGTGGACTGACCAACTCTTTAGGTACAGAGATCTTCGTCTTAGCTCACTGGCTACCAGGGGTCGCATCTTGAGAGATGAGTCATAGCCTCTTGGCATTGAGAAGAAGCTTGCTCTGCGGATCTTTCTTTAAGTAAAGGCTGTCCAAGCTATGCCACGGGCTCTAAGAAAATGTGCCTGTCATCTTGGCATGGCTTAGCCCAGTGAGATTTCCATCCATTTGTGCTGTTGGACAGGGCAGAATTAGAGCCCCCATCCTGGGCACAGAGCAGGGGTGCAAGAGGAGCTATTGCTAGGTAATCACATGTTTTCTGTGTCCCTGGGATCCTTATACTTTTAGATAAAAATGTTTCCATATTATGTTGAGAAAAAATGTAGAATGCTACCCTGCTTCCAGGGAGAGAAGGAACATTTTGTCCTTTTTTAAATGGCTCTCAAATAATGAAATGCCATAGGGTTTCTTAAATTGTAAAATATGTTTGCACATTGTACAGATGAACAATTATAACTCTACCCTCTAGACAAAAACAAACAAAATGATAAATACTAAAACAGTCACATCCAGTTGTTATCAATGCACGAAACTCAGTTTTTAAAATTCTCAACTCTTCCCTTGTTTTCTTCTTTTCCCTGTGTGTGTTTTTCCCTCTTCAGCTACTTCATATTCTAGCAATTCCACCTTCATAACTCGAACTGATGTTCAACAGACCTTGCAAGAGGACGTTTTCCTTATCCCTAACCTAAGAGCCCCCTTTAATGGATTAAGCCTTTGTTGACTTTTTCAAAGCGACTGAAAATATGTTGAGAGCCCTGGACTTTAAATCCACATGTGCCATCATCAACCAACCGTGAGACTAGGAAATTCCCTAACCCTTCTGGGATCCATTTTCTCAGTGTAAAATGGATGGGTGGAAATACGCTGCAGAGCCAGCTAATATGAGAATGTAGGCGGGGAGTATCACTGTGTAGGCAAAGAATTTGCTGCTACAACCTCCGCGGGAATAGTGTCTGGAACATGTATTTGCTGATTGTGTGACTAAATTGGAAAAACAGTTCAATAGGTGCATATTGAACAGATCGTCCAGAAGCACATTTATATAGGAAAGGTAGAATATTACATTCATGATTTTATTAACATAACTTTTAAACTAAATTACAGCCTCATTCCTCTGGTTGATTCCCCAGGCCATTTTATCCTTTTCATGACTTTCTTATGGAGCCTGCTAACAAATTTTTTATATTTTTCCAATTTTTTTCTAAAACAATTTTACTTCATCTTTAAATGAAACTTCAAATAGACAAGAACTGCACTTATATACTATAATTTACAAGCAATTATTTTATTTGTCTCTGTTTACAAATATTTATTAATGTATAAAGCAACTTACGTAATCATGATAAGCATTTTGTATTTTTACTTATTGAATCAATATTTAGCAACAAAATACCTTTTAAGCTTTCTTTTCTCTTTCAGAAATTTTAATGTCAGCAGAGTATCTCTCACAAGTTATCTCTTTAAGGTTAATACGCCATAATTCCTAAAACACTGTCCTGTTAGTGGATATTTAGATAGTTCCTATATTTTAACCTTTTGGACCTGACTACAAATGCCAAGAGGGCAAAATAATCTTCCTTACCTTGTGTAACTGTTAAGTTTCAGTGCAAACTAAAAGCAGCCTGGCTGCGGCGGCTCACGCTTGTAAACCAAGCACTCTGAGAGGCCAAGGCGGGTTGGTCACTTGAGGTCAACAGTTCGAGATCAGCCTGGTCAACATGGTGAAACCCCCGTCTCTACTAAAAATATAAAAATTAGTCAGGCATGGTGCCAGGTGCCTGTAATCCCAGCTACTCAGGAGGCTGAGGCAGGAGAATAGTTTGAACCTGGGAGGCAGACGTTGAAGTGAGCCAAGATCATGCCACTGTACTCCAGCCTGGGTGATAGAGCAAGACTCTGTCTCAAAAAAAAAATAAATATAATAATAATAATAATTTAAAAAGCAAACCAAAAGCACTCTAGGTATTTTAAACAGAAAGCAGCTTAATACAGGAACTTGGTGCTCACAAAGTTTTCATAAAGGCTAAAGGCTAAAGACAGAGGAATCAGAAGACTGTCAGGAATGACTGTTTCCAAGAAGACAGCACTCCAGGAAGCTGCGTCAGAAAGCTGCTGCTGCCACTGCTACCCCACCTTTTAAGACCTGCGACTCTACAGCCTGGCCTAACAATGGAATGGCCCAAAAGCAAAACTAAGAATGGCCTCCATACACCTTCTGCTTTCCAGGTTTCATATACGTGCATCTATCTTTTGGGACCTAATTTGTACTTAGATTCCTAGCTGCCGGGGACTTTTAAAAATGTTAGTTCTTACATTTCCAGCCTCTGTAGTAAAGAAAGGCGCACTGGAAGGAGGTAGGCATGGATGCTGAAAGCCTACTCACTGCATCCATCAATGGCTGCATCTCTGGCACCAAGAACAGTGCTTGGCATATGTAAAATGAGCATTTTAGCAGCTAGGTCTCTGCTGGGAAGGTGCATAGAGTCTATCTAGGAGATGGGTGTGAAACAATCTAAATGCAGTAAGATCAATGAAACAGTTTCTTGAGCAGTACAGCAGAAGTGACAATTATTTGACTAGGAAGACAGAAACACATTTTCTTCTAGGCTACTATTAATCATTTATAACACTGAAACATAATTAGAGGTGAATTTGGACAAGTTTTTGGCTTATCTGTCTGCCTGCTTACATGCCATTAAGGCAGAAAGCTATCAGATGGCCAACCATTGGTTGATGAATTTTTGTTAGCCCTGTTGCCCCAACCAATATTTTTCAGAGACAACCTTACATACCAACTTCCTCTAATAGGACTCCCAGTTATGTGTACAATTTAGGTAGCTTGGGATCATCGAAACATTGTGTTGAATTTAGTGCTGCTGTTACACATACTGAACTCTCAAAGAGCAAGATAAGACCACTAGATAATCTCCTGTCATAAAAGTTTTATTTTCTGTCTCTTTGTTACATGGGCACTGCCAAGTTGAAGGAGAGGAGAGTACTAAATATGGAGGAAATGTTTTAACATCCTAGTTTATGGAAGCTTTGTGAACACTTACCTAGCGTTGGCCTTGGGCAGGACTCTACTGAGCCAGCTGATTGGTAAATTGTGACATTCTTCATGAAATGGTCCTGGGTGTTATCCCAGCTGGTCATCAACACAGGAAGGAATATTTGCCTAGGGACTTGGTGGGATATTAGCAGCTGGAACAAGATGAGCAAATGTCAAGGCAAGAAAGTTCATGGTCTATTCACGGATGGTGCTAAGTTCACTGAGGTTTTAAAATAAAGATTGTTGGCAGAAGGTGTTATAAATTTATAAATTGAATTTCATTTCCCCCTAAAAGTCTTAACCCTCAGTGTCTCAGAATGCCACTTTATTTGGAGATAGGGTCATTACAGATGTGATTGGTTAGAATGACACCATACTTCAGGAGGGAGGGTCCCTAATCCAATATGACTGGCGTCCATGTAAAATGGGAGCAATTTGGGCACAGACACACACATGGGGAGAATGTCATGTCAACGTGACCCTGACCCCTACAAGCCAAGGAGAGAGGCCTGGAACAGATCCTTCCCTCTGAAGGATCAACTCCATTGACCCTCTGATCTTGGACTCCTAGCATTCAGAACTGTCAGACAATAAATTACTATCATTTAAGCCATCCAGTTTGTGGCAGCCTTGGCAAAAGAATACAGGAAGAGTATAATAGGATAGGTGGTTGAGAAAGGCAATTTGGGGCCGCATCAAGAAATCTGGATATTTTGTATAGAAATGACATGTAGAGAGGAGAGAAGACAAGACTGGTCATTTGGGGGCAGAAAAGAGAAAGGTATACACCTTGTGTTCCAGGAAGGAAGAGAGGCTGGGAGCCCTGTGGGCTTTCCTGTGGTCCAGGCAGGAGATGCAGGGGCTGGGCAGAGGCAGGTGGTGGGACGGGAGACTTGGTTGCTGATGGACTTGAGTGTGCTGGCGGGGAGGTGGTGAACCAGGCTCAGGGGTTCCAGCCTGGCCAGAACCAGGCTCAGGGGTTCCAGCCTGGCCAGAGCAAGGAGAAGAGGTTGCTGGGGCTTCATTTGGAATTCAGAATTTTGCAAAAAAAAAAAAAAATCTCTCCATGTGGGAAGTTCTCAGATGGTAGTAAGTTTGGAACAGACCCTCAAGGCAATGCTGGAGGTGTCTATTCCAGAGTTGGCAGCTTTGGGGTGAAGCTGAAGCTGCCACTGTGGACAAAAGCGCCAGCTGGGTAATGCAGTGAGGCAGAAGAGTGCAGAGTCTGCCATAAAATGGGCCTCTCAGGAGAGATGCTCAGAAGTGAGATGAGTGGGCCAAGCCCACGCATATTTTTATGCTCTTACTATGTATTGCCAAAGTGGTTTCCAAAGGACTGTACCAATTTATAATGCCACAAACTAGCATTGGACAAGCAGATCTTTTCCCATTGGATTTTAAAATCTGTTTGTGTTCAGTACTTCAAGTCATTCTGATTTGCTGGGATAAAACTTATTTCATCAAGATAAATAAGTCTTTGAATGCATGACTTAGTATCCTGTATCAGAATGGGGCTGTGGCTCGTGTGCTTTGACGTTCCGTGCACCATCAGCATCACCATCACTATCACCATCGACAGCACTGCTGTGTTCGCTGGAGAGCTGGGGCTCATCCTGGGTTCTGTGGCAAGTTGACAGGGAAGCTGTCAGCCCATGGGAGTGATGAAAGTTTCTGTATCTGTCCCCTGTTCTTCCCAGCGTCTAGTTTATTCTAGGACCCTACGTAATGAGGAACCTGGAGCCAGGCTGGTTGTGCTAGAAACTGGAGGGAGGTTGGTTGGGAGCTTCAAAGAAAGGGAGCAGAAGCTGAGGCAACAAAGGAAAAGAAGTCCAGGCAGGAAGGACCCTGAGGCAGTGATAGTGCCCAGAGCATGGCTTCCCTGACACCATAGTTCTGTTCCACTGGAGTGTCCCTCGCAGACAAACAAGCATGAGGGGGTAATTCCATGATTTCACACTCTCTTAGAATATGACCTGTGATTACCAGCCTAAAGCACTATCCATCAGGTCAGTGGTCCTGGACTGTTTTCCTAAGAATGTAGCACACAGCTCAAGCATGATCCAGGGGGCCTGACATGGGTGCACTTGGAGGAAGAGGCTAAGGCTTGAGTGGGAAGGGACAGCACAGCCCAGCCTCACCGAGGGAGGCATTCTGAGAATGACTGGACTGGCATGCTGCTTGTTCTCTTATGCTGTGCCTCCTTCACAGCAGTCATAGGCCTAATTCATTGCCAGACACAGACAAATGCCCCCACCATTGTAAACGCTGCCTAATGCGCTCACCTCTACCACAACAGCAATTACGTCCACAGAGAACAATTTGTAGGTTGAACTTTTTTGCTTGCTGTGAGGCTTCTATTAGTCTTCACCAACTGCAGTTATTATGATGTAAATGCTATGTTTTAATTAGTTTTTTTTGTATCTGTTTACCCAATTAGCAGCATTTTTCCAGGAGCATGATTGGTGGAGTTCAGCTAATGACATGCACATGTGCACATGGAGTGAGGAAGCTGATTGATGATCACACACATGTGGCCAACAAAACATTCGATAAGCAATTTTCTGTTTTTAATAACACGAAACATTTTCAGGGAAGAGAAACAGGGAGGAAAATAAATCTGTTTTTATAGAGCAGGAGATGCAACGAAACACCATACGAGAAGGCCAAGTATGTGTTCAATAAAATCATCATCATAGGTGATTTCGATTATTCCAAACTAATTGACAATCTCTAAGGAATTCTGCACCACAACCTTTCTAAGAAAGACACACAGACAGCGTGGCTATCTTCTGATTCAGAAACTCCTCAGAGCAAAATTCCATATTTCTCACTGCCGACCAAGATGGTGCCTGCAAATTAGAATTAGCCAAGACACCAAGGTCAAATAGAGTTGCAGATTTATTACAAAGATGACAGGAGATTTGATTTAAAACCAGTATTCCTCTCTGCTGCTGAGAAAGTGGCTTCCATTGAATGGTGCTTGCTGGCTGACTTTAGATTTGGTGGAAGTCTTCCAATTGCTTCCCAAGGTACTCAGGCGCTTCCTGGAGCCTCGCTTCCTTAAGTAGGGCTATCTTTTGAGTAATACATCATCGGTGTGTCCCGTGCAGATTATTACACTAATATATCATTAGAGCAACAACTTGCCCTGATGATGGATGGCTAGTAGAGTCTGGGAGGTGCCATTCACTCCGTGACGGACTGCTGCCTTATTCTGACACATACTCACCGTACTGCCCATGGGTCTTCTGTGAAGGCGAAAGAGCAGGCTGCCAAGTGGGTTTTGTTTACAGAAGCACAAAGGAAGCTCTTTACAGTGGAGGTTCCATGTAGATCATCTCAGATGAAATTATATAAATCCTCTAAAAAGCCAGGATCTTGGGGAGGCACTACTGAATGTTTGAAAGACAGTCACCTCTGTAGGAGATGGATGCCTTGGCTATTGGAGCAATAATGGATTCTCTAAGATTTTCGATGAATGTGCTACTCTTGGTATTCCACACACCCATTTTCAAACTGGACCTCTAGTATCCCTCTTTTCTAACAGATGAGCACCACTCTTAGGTAAGCAGGGCATTCTTCAAAGTCCAACTCCATCCATCATAAGCAGGGCTTGAATTTCTGCCTTGCTTAGCTGTAGATTACAGACAGATCCTGGGGTTCAGAAAGAGGGGTGCCATATTCATTTGTGGGTGCCATTTATACCCCATCAAGTCTCTTGCTATCCATAATCATCCAGCATGTCATTTAACAAATCAACCAATGTTTCCCTAAATCTTCATGCAATTCTTTTGAAAGGGGCTGGTAGTGCAAGGCCAAACTTGGGACGTCTTTCTCCCGACTTTGGATGTTGCTCTATAGCTATAGTTTAAGACTATTTCAAGGGGTATTTTAATATATTGTCTTGCACATTTTGAATACCTCTAAAACGATTAAGAACAGTAACCTCCTGGTACAGAGTGTTTTAAATTCTAAAAGCATAGTCACATCTTAATTCAGTTTGGATGGCTCTCCTCACATCCTTCTATGACATAGATTGGGCAAGTGCTACAGCCCCCATTACAGGGAAGGCGCTGACACCATGCCAGGGAAGGAGCTGACACCACGTCGCTTTGGGCAGAGCCAGGATTGGACATACTCCTCCATGGCACCAAGCCCCGCTTCTTCCCATTGTACCACCTGCCTATCCCTTTCACCAATGAATCATTTCAGTATCCCTGAAACTTTTAACAACCCTTCAAGGCAAAATCCCTGGGAGAATCAGCCACAGCTTTGTGAAATAAAATCACGTGTAGGGTCATGTTGCCAGAGTCGATGGAGTTACTTTAGCTGAAACTAAAATTTCTAAAGTGAAGTAACCAGGGAACTCAAAGCAGCTGAAGGACTTAAAAGCTGCTGAAACCATAATTGGACTGAAATACATGCAGATTTAAAATCCCTGCTGTATCCAGCTAAAAGTATATTCTTTTTTCACTTAGAAATATTCTTGAAACTCGACAGGCTGACATCATTCTGCCCTGCCCCTTATAAATAAATAACGCCCAAGTCTTGGACACTGCAGGCTCTGCTTCTGTTTAATTAAGGTGTGTTAAGGGTTGACTGATCCTTTCTGTGGCTGGCTTCCCTGGATGGGGTCCTCCCTGGGGCCATTCTCCCCTGCTAGGCATCACCGCCCAGGTATAGCTCATGGTACTCCAGGCTTACCACTAAACTGTTGTAGGGTACCTGGGAATTTCTACCCACTGGAAGTGAGGGCTCCTCCACCCTGATATATGACTGTTCAATGTCACTCCAGCTACCATCTGATCCCCACCTAGCTGAAAGAAAGCTGACTCACTGGGCTCAGCATCCATGTTTCTCTCCTTTCTCTCCTGACTCAGGCACAGTGGTTGCTTATGTAGAGTAGCAAAAATAATTTTTCCTTTAGCCTTGATAGTTCTTAGCTGGGGCCCCTAACAAAACTAGATTAACAAAAGGAAAAACAAGGAGACATTTATTAATGTGTATACCTCATGTATGCATGGCAGACACCCAAAGAATAAATAGTAAATCTCAAAGAGGTGACCTAGATCTCTGGCTTATATAGCATCTTCAACTAAAACAAAAAGAGAAGGGTATAAGGGAGGCAAGTTATGGGAAACTAAATGCCATTTAGTAAAGTTTGTTACATGGAGTCCTGGGGTGCTGCCTCCAGACTGATGAGGGTGTCAGGTTTCTGGTGAGTGATCAGCCTTTGTCCTTCTAAGGTAAGAAGGGAGGAGGGAAACCTTTAAAGTTATGTCCTGCCTTTTAGCAAATAGTGGGGAGGACAAAGATCTTTTCTTGTGTCTGCTTTGCAGATGCCTACAGCTCAAAAGAATCCTTCTGCCAAAGTGGCGTATTTTGGCGATGTCGTATTCTGCTGCCTTCACTTAGTCTAGGAGGACCCAGTGATGAGGCCTGCAAAGGCAAACCTGCCATCCTGGAATGATTGTGGAATCCACATTTTGGTTTAGGCAGTCATTTAAATTTAACCAACAATTCAACTTCAAACCTTGGAACAAAGTTAATTTTACACCTTTTTTTTTTTTTTTTTGAGACTGGGTCTCACTCTGTTGCCCAGGGGTGAAATCACAGCTCACTTCAGCCTCAAACTCCTGGGCTCAAGCAATCCTCCTGCCTCAGCCTCCTAACTAACTGGAACTACAGATGCGTGCCACTATGCCTAGTCAATTTTTTTAAGCTTTTTTTTTGTGTACAAATGGGGTCCGACTGTGTTGCCCAGGCTGGTTTTGAACTCCTGAGCTCAAATGATCCTCCTGACTAGGCCTCCAAAAGTGCTGGGATTACAGGTGTAAGCCACTGCATCTGGCCTAATTTTACACTTTTTAAGAAGTATTACATATACATAGTCCAAAGTTACAGGGTAATAATGAACTTTAAAAAATGCAGCAATGTCCCCATCTTCTCCCAGAGGCAAGCTTTTATAACCAGTTCTGTTTTAGTTATTTCTAAGGTTACCTTCATAGCCCTCAATATTATGCATATACCTTCTTTTCCTGGCATATCAACTTTAAGTACCTCCTCCACTGTTAGGTTTTTAGTCAGAAATTCTTTTGTCATTGATAACATTTACAACAGAGATCAAAATATGCGCCATTCACTTATTACAATCTGCCCTTAATATGGCTTGGCTGTGTCTCCACCCAAACTTCATCTTGAATTGAACTCCCATAATTCCATGTATTGTGGGAGGGACCTGGTGGGAGATAATTTAAATCATGGGGGTGGTTCCCCTATACTGTTCTCATGATAGTGAATAAGTCTCACAAGATCTGATGGTTTTAACAGGGATTTCCGCCTTTGCATCTTCCTCATTTTCTTGCCACCTCCATGTAAGAAGTGCCTTTTACCTCCACCATGATTCTGAGGCCTCTCCAGACGTGGAAGTGTAAGTCCAATTAAACCTCCTTTTCTTTCCTGCCTTAGGTATGTCCTTATCAGCAGTGTGAACATGGACTACTACAAACTTTATTTGGTATTTTTTAAACTTTTTGGATACTGCAGGGACCATACTGCTCCATCACCCCCTGTCCCATCCCTTGTGTGTTTGTCATTGATTTTTCTTCTCCATATGCTCTAAATGCCAGGAGACATTGTTTTGAATGTTGCCTTAAACAGGCCATATTAATTTATATTTATTCACATGTTCATCTTTTCTGAAGCTCTCCCTTCCTTCTTACAGTTCTTTGCTTCTATCCAATGTAACTTTCCTTCAGCCCAGAGAAATTCCTTTGGTATGTTTTTAGTATGGTTCTGTTGGTAATAAAAATCTCTCAGTTTTTATTTGTCTGAAAATGTCTTTATTTTGCCCTCATTTTTTTCTTTAACCCATAAAGCTTCTCTTTTGATTTTTTAAAAAATTGAGTATTTCTTAGGTATAGTTATGTGCATAAATCTTAAGTTCATAGCTTGATACACTTCTAATATGTCACCAAGGTCCAGAATAAAACATAGAGCATTTGTAGTGCCCCAAAATACTCCCTCAAGGCTCTAGCAGTTGTTAGTTCTTCAAAGGAAACTACCATTCAATTATCACCCTAGGAGAGTTTTGTCTGGTTTTGAACTTCATAGAAAGAAATCCAGAATACGCAGTCTTTTCTGTCTGGCATCACTCTCCCCACATTATGTCTGTGAGATCCACCCATGCTATGGCCTGAAACCATGGGCCATTCTTTTATATGGCTGTACGGTATTCCATAGAGCAGCTATACCACAATTTATGTATCTATTTTACTCTGGATGGACACTTGGGTTCTTTCCAGTTTTAACTATTAAGAATAATGCGGCTATAAACGTATTTATACATGTCATTTGTTGAACATTTGCACTAATTTCTCTAGCAGTGAGACTGCTGGGTTACAGCATTTACATATCTTTAACTTTGGTGAATACTGACAAAGAATTTAAACACATGATTGTGTTTCTTCAGGGACCCACCATCAATGTGAGTGTTCCAATTGATCTATTCTCTCTGAAGCCCGCTGCCTGCAGCCTTCATCTGCATTATAAGAACCTTGGTCTCTACAACCTTTTATTTTAACCCAGATACTCCTTTCTATTGATTCCAGAACTTTAGATAATAACTTAACTCTTTCAATCAATTGCAAATCAGAAAATCTTTGAGTCCACCTATGACCTGGAAGGTGCCCCACATCACTGCACTCCTGATGCCTCCCTCCCCTACACGACTTCAAGCTGTCCTGTCTTTCCAGATGGAACCTATGTACATTTTACATATATTGATGGATGTCTTATGTCTTCCTACAGTGATAAAACCAAGCTGTAGCCTGGCCACAACACATGTTGTCAGGATCTCTTGGGGCTGTGTCACAGGCCTTGGTCATTCACATTTGGCTCAGATTAAGTGGCTTCAAATATTTTATGGAGTTTCACTCCTTTAGTCAGCACCAGTATAGATGGGGTGTAGTGGTAGCTCTTGTGATTTGACTCTGTTTCCCTGATGGCCAAAGATGCTGAGCTGTTTTAGACTTCACTGGGATGTCATCCTTTATGAAGTGCCTATATAAGTCTTCTCAGTTTTTTATTAGGATAGCCATTTTTTTTCAATTTGTAGGAGCTCCTTACATAAAAGTTCTTTTTAAAAAGTAATCTTTATCTATCAAAGGTCATAACAGTATTCCACTATGTGTTCTTCTAAAAGCTTGTCTTATTCTTCATATCAGGTCTCTGATACATCTTGAACTCATTTTATATATAGTATTTGATATAGCCCTTTTTTTTTCTATACAGCTGCTGTGGTTTGAATGTTTATGTCCTCTCCAAAATTCACATGTTGAAACTTAGTGACCAATGTGATAATATGGTCATCCCTCAGTATTCATGGGTGATGGTTCCAAGACCCCCATATTAAAATCCAAGTGCTCAAGTCGTTTTTATAAAATGGTGCGGTATTTGCCCATAAGCTATGCACATGTTCCCATATATTAGATTATCTCAATTACTTATAATATTTGATAGATTGTGAATGATATGCAAATAGTTTTTATTAGGTTGGTGCAAAAGTAATTGTGGTTTTTGCTGTCAAAAGTAATGCCAAAAACTGCAATTACTTTTGCACCAGCCAAATATACTGTATTTTTAAACTGGCTCTACTTTTTATTGTTTTTTTTTCACTTATAATATCTAATACAACATGAATGCTATGTAAATAGTTTTTATACTGTATTTTTTAACTGGTCATTTCTTAATGTTGTAATGGTTATTTTTATTGGTTTCTCTTTTCTTCAATTATTTTCTATTTGAGGTTGGTTGAATCTGCAGATACGAAACTTGTGGATAGGGAGGGCTGACTGTACTGAGGTGAGGCCTTTAGCGGGTAATTAAGTCATGAGGACAAACCCTAGTAAATGAGAGTAAGGCCTTCATAAAAGAGGCTTCACAGTTTGGCTTTCTTGCCATTCTGCCTTCTGCCACATGAGGGAGCAGCAACAGGACACCCTCTTGCAAGCTGAGAACAGCCCTCACCAGATACCAGTGGCAGCTCCTTGACGGGGACTGCCCGGTCTCCAGAACTGTGATTTGTTAATTTTTTTATATTATTTCCACAAATATTAATCTGATTAAGCATTTTTCTTCAATAGGATCAATTTTGGCAATTTTTCAAGTAAGTTAGGGATTTCATCTAGGTTCCCAACTCATTTGTTTAGAAGTCAGTAAAGTAATATCTTAATTTAAATTTTTTTTGAGTTCCAATGGTTGTTTTCATTAGTTATTTCTTATTTTATAAAGTCATTTCTCCTTTTTTGATTATATTAGCTAGTGGCTTTGCAGTTTTGTTAATAAAAACAATATTTTGACTTATTAATTAGATATTTTGTTTTTTCTTTTCTACCTCATCAATTTCTACTTTTATCCCTATGGTTTTCTTCCATATTCTTTCTATGGATTGCATTAGTCTCATTTTTTCTGTTTTTTTGGGTTAGAAATTTAATTTATTTATTTGTATTCTTTTATTTAAAAATATAAGTATTTGAGGCCATACATTTCCCTTTAATAACTATTTTAAATGTGTTTCATACAAGTAGATATGCAGCATTTTCATTAACACTGTTTTTCAAAAATTTTGTAATTTCTGTATTTACAGTTTTACTCGGGAATTATTTAAAAGAAAGCTCCTTACTTTCCAGACGGTAAGGTCTTTTTAAATTCTATTATTATTTCTAGTCTTGTTGAATAAAACAATATTGCTTATAATATTACTATTTTTTAGAAAATTGACTGAATCTGTCTTTGTAAGTTAACATATGATTAATGTTTGTGAATTACATTAGTGTGCTCAGGCTGCCATAACTAAATACCACAGACTGAAGGGCTTACACACAATTCTGGAGGCTGAAAGTCTGAGGTCAGTGTGCCAGCATGGTGGGTTTCTGGAAAGGGCTTTCTTCCTGGCTTGTAGATGGTGGCCTTCTGTCTGTGTCCTCACATGGCCTTTCCTCTGTGTGTGCACACTGAGTTGGTGTCTTTTCCTATAAGGACACTAACTGTATGCATCAGAGCTCTACCCTTATATGACCTTTTTCTTGTAACTTTATTTCCATAATGATCCTGTCTTCAAATACAGTCACACTGGAGGTTAGGGGTTCAACACATGAATTGGAGTGTGGGAGAGGAAGGCACAAACATTCAGTCCATAGCACAAGTATCCCCTTAGCACTAGAGAAGTACCCTACCCCTCCCCCTGCATCCTGAGGAGTTACAGTCCAAGACTCCCCAATGGATGCCTGAAACCACAGATAGTACTGGACCCTGTATCTTCTTTGTGTATAGTATCAGAGGCAATCTGCCCTTCCATGTTTCATGCCCTGGTGCCTCTTTTGCACTTTTAAAAATGTTATTTCTATTGGGCCTCTTCTTCCAGAAGTGATCATTTCAATAGTAGATGACTTGCTTTAGATGGTACCCGTTCTCCTTGATCAACTTCAACTCTGCTGGAAGCGTGGTAGCAGCTTCTTTATCAGCAGATGCAGCCTCTCCAGTAATTTTTATATTTTTCGGTCCACACCTGAATCTGTGTAACTACTCCTTACTTGGAGTAAATGGCTTGATGTCACTCTTTTCAAGGGATCCCTTGCTGAAGTCTTCATGTAGGCTCAGTACTTTCTGGCACACCACATTGTCATCGTCAGTGGGAACTTTCAAGTCTTCCATCCACAAATGTAATGCCTTTTCCTCCCTACACTGTGTCTGGAACTTTTGTGATTTGAGGTGTGACAGAAAAACTGGCATAATCTTCTTTTTTTCTTCTTTACAATTTAACCAATAGAAGATTCATTCTTACTGGAGATCTTAGCAACTTAGCATAGGATTTTTGTTTTGTTTTCTTATTAAGTTGAGAACTTTCACCTTTTCTCTTAAAGGAAGCACATCACGGCTTCTCTTTGGCAAGTCTGAACTGCCAGCATCACTACTTTTGCGTGTGAGGGCCGTAATTAAGTAAAATGAAAGTTACTTGAACACAAATACTACCATCCCATCACAGCTGATCTGATAGTCCAGATGGCTATGAAGTGACCAATGGGCAGCTAGCGTAGGCGTCACTGATACTCTGACAAATGATGATTCACACCCCGGGTGGGATGCTGCAGGACAGCAGATTTCATCTCACTACCCAGAACAGCATTCAATTTTAAACATATATTTTATTTCTGGAATTTTCCATTTCATAAGTTAAGACCTCCGTTGGCCTTGGATAACTGAAATTGCAATGAATCCAATGTGAAAGGGGCCTACTGAATTCTCTGTTTTATTGTATAAAGTTTGATATAGTGAAAGAGAAAAATAGAGAGGAAATATCTCACCATATTATGTTTAAGTATTATACATCTTTGCTAATTTTTTTGTCCCCTTGATTTAACTTGTACTAAGAGTGATATTTTAAAGACTCCATTTATTGGTGTGTTTGTTTCTGTCTCCTAATACCACCTGTAAAATACACTTCATAAAAGTGAAAGTGGTTGCTCTACCTTTTTCATCCGCAAGCATTTGTGTTTTTTGTCTTTGTTTTTAATTATGGTATTTTTTTAAACACTCAAAAGTATCCTTTGTCATATTTTATTTTCTTTTTGGCATGAATTCTACTTTTTTCTAAGATCAGGAATACAAGCCCTGATTTCTTATTTTTTCTATTTGACTAGTATTCTTTTGACTGCCCTTTATTTCAGACTTCCTAAATAACATATGTTTTGAGATGTATCCTTTATATACATTGTAAGATTGTGTCTTGCTTTGTGAGAAAAGTCAAGTATCTTTTTCTTTAACAGGTGGGTTAAATCCATTCACATTTACTAATACTACTGATATGTTTGGTCTCATCTTTGTCATACTCTATAATTGCTAAATGTATTATGTAATATTTGCTGTGTTTTTGTCTCCACAGGATGTGTTTTAATTGCTTTTTTCTTTTGGTATTTAGAAGAGTCTGTTTTTGCTTGAATGTTTGCTTTAATGTACTTAGTTCCTTGGATTTTTACAATTTAATTGTTTGCTGTCTGGTTATTCTTCTTTAATGGTATCCTTTACTTTCACTTAGTACCTACACAATCAAAAATGAGCTTGTTCTACATTCTTTTGCCCTCTTCCTTGTGTCCTTATTTTTAGCTGCATTATTTCTGCCTCCTCCTATCATATAACATTTGGATATTACTTTTCCACCTAGTTTTAATGTTACATCTATAATTAAATGCACATAGTCAATTCTTTTACTGCTATTTTCTCCAGCATTCTTTGAGTTGTTGCATGTTTAAAATTTTTCCTATGGCTTTGATATTTGAAATCATGAAAAACAGCATGACTGGAAATCACAATTTTGGCTCATAATTTATTTCCTTGAGTTACTTGACAATGCTGTTCAATTTTGCTTTTCTTTGCATATTATTACTTAGAATCCTGGCACTAAATTCTTTTGCCCTTGTAAGCAACTTGATCCATTTGTTTGAAGAGCCTTTGGATATTTTTTTATCTTTATCTTTAAAATCTAACAATTTTACTTAAATAGGTATCAGAATTCATCATTTTGGGTCAATTCTCCCAGGTACCGTGGGAGCTCTTTCCTATACAGGGCAAGGTCTTTTCTTTCCAGAAAGTTTAACTGGAGTATAGTTTTCAGTATTAGTTCTCTTTCATTATTTGATTTCCAGATTCAGGGACTCCAATATGTTGGACTTCCTTTTCCTGTCTTCCATTTCAATCACTTTCCCTCTAAACGTTTCTCTTCCTCCTCTTTTCTCTCTTTTTTTAATCTCATTTTTTTTCCTCTCAGCTTTCTAATTTTCTTTTCCTGTATACTCCTCATTAAATTTTCATTCAAATATATTCTCTCTCAGGCACCATGAACTGGAGATAGTATTTTTGATATGATGTTTGTCCTTTTTAATATTTCTTTTCTAAGTTTAGCCAACCCTTGCTTTACATCTTCTCTTTTTAAATCTTAGAAAATTTATTTTTCATGTTGTTTTTTACATTGCCAAATACTCATTTAATGATACTTAATTCACTTTAGAACTTTTTCTTACGTTTTTCCTCTGTTTTATGGCTATTTGGGCCAGAGAGGAGGAAACTTTCTATCAGGTGGCATACTTTGATTTTTGTTGTTGTTTGATACTTAGAGGAGCTTTAAACATGAAGATTTCTTATGTTCCCATCATACGTGTTCATGGTTGGTGGTTTAGGATAATTTACAAGACCATTCTCTTTTTATGTGTAGTGGTTTTTTTCAATGAATGGCTTATTTTTGGGGAGAGGGTGTGCACACTTTGATTTTATTTTTATTTCATTTAGTCTTCCAGAGCCCTAAATTTCCTTTCTTGTTTATTTTTCCTTCATCATCCAGTCTCCAAAGTCCTTTCTTTTTATTTTTCTTCCTTCAGAAACACTATTTATTTTTTTTTCGAACTACCATGGAAGTCCTATGCCCACTTTTGAGTGTGTTTCCTCTGGTCAGCACTCTTATCTACAAGGATTCTTTTTCAGTATTATCACACTTTCAGTGAACTTTCTATTTCTGAGGGATTTATCTTAATTCACCTTGTTCATTCTTATGCAGGTTGTCGAGAGCCTCTACCAGTTCTTTTAGCAAAGGTTTGTGGTAGAAATTCAAGAAATAGCCTGTTGTTTGTTTTTTAAATGTTGATGTTTATTTTTCATGTAATTAGAAGTATTCAGTGTTCTCTCTTTCTTTTTAATTTTGCAGAAATCTTGAGATTTACGTGATTTTATTTGCTCTTTTTGTAATTTGGTCATATTTCTGGGATATATATGGAGAGATTCTTATTTAAGTAGTCTCTATTACTTCGGCTACCAGGAAATATCCTCAGTGAAATTTTAATTCACATGTATTCCCTCTTCAGCTTCTGTTTGTTCATGCCAGACTGCTGTAGAAGGGGAAAAGTTTATATAGATATAGAGTAAGTGAAGATATATTTTTTTCAAAATTTGATTTGTGTAACATAGTGAAAATATTTGATAGTAAGACACAAAATTTGTATGAACAAATGTCATTTAATTAATTTAATTAAGACAGACAATATTGTGTATCTTTCTATTGAAAAAACTCATAATCAGATGCGTCATTCATATTTCTGTGTTTTGTGACATTTCAAATTGAAGACTGCTTGTGAATTCTCTCTAAAGTAGTTAAACTAGGTCTCAATATAAGATTTATTAATATAATATTTAACATGCTTTCTAGAGATAGGTAACAGCAGTGGAAACAAAAAGGGATAAATAGGATTAGACTATACAATCTGTAGAATTTAACCTTGCCAAGATTTTTTTTCACTGTTCCATTCTCATAAATAATTTCTTAACAGTGACTAGAATTTTGTTTATATAATATAATTACATTGCATAATGAGTCTTCCCATTATGCAGTAATAAAGACAACTGGGAATGTACTTTGGAGAAAGTGCTGAAGTTTAATAAAGATTTAAATTATGGATTTGACAAATACAAAATAATGTTTGAACCATATTGTTTATGTACTCAAGTAATTATTCTCCCATTTTCTTCTAATATCCCATTGTTACTAGAAATTTTATGCCTTATTAATCTTCCTTGACATCTTCCCACAATGTAACATTACTCTTAAACACACACACATTAACATATACACATTGACATTCACACACAAACAGGCGATTCGTGAGAATTGTTACAAGCATTGATACTGAGTAGCAGTAAAATTGATATACAATAGAGATAACAGACATGTTTCTAACCATATAATGGACTATTTTCTAGCCTTATTCTAAATACATGAATTAGGAAAATTAAATGAGGAGGAAATCCTTGTACACGTAAAATATATGAATAAAAGCTGAAATGATATTTTTTGCATGAATCTTTGAGTTCAGCAGTAATTCAGATTAAAATGATTTTGAACCACACCTGGCAGCCTGATGGTTTCTGTGGTGTTTCTTTCTAGCCACAGAGAAGTCTTGATTAAATGTGTCTTCCTTATGGACACTCATAATTCCTAGTGAGAGGTGTGATTAGTTTAATGTCACCCATGGAAGGAGGTTAACCTTATTGACTGAAAGGTGCTATCTATTTGTGACATTTATTCTCTAACCATGAATAATCAAGTGTTGACTAAAGAATCAATTCACCTGATATTAAATCGTAACTTTTCCTAAAATATTCAGGAAATGTATAGGCAACGACGGGCAGAAAGGAAATGTTTAGCTGCACATCTTTTCTGTGATACTTTGGATTTTTTAAAGTGCTTTTATGTACACTTTCAAATGCTCTGTCTGGACTTACGTAAAATGGGTATTATCATCCCCTATTTGATAGATGGGGAATCTGAAACTAAATGACTTGCTAAGATCACTTGGCAGCCTAAAATAACTGGGATTGGGGAAGTGGTCTTTTGTCCCATCAACCAGCATCCTCTCAACTATAACTCTTGGCTTCATTGCTTGCAAATTGATGTAGCACTCTCTACTTAGTATGTATATAGGAAGCTAGGACTAAATAAAATTATAACCACCACATCTTATTCACTTAGCTTCTAAACTGTTTATACTTCATAGAGAGGTTGTGAAATGAAGTGTGGAAAACAGAGTGAAGGAATGGAACTAATTATTGATCATCCAACTATGGAAGAGACATTTAATCCTCATGTAAACCCAGAATGGCAGGATGGAGTTACCCTCATTTTGTGATGGAGCTGCAATTTGGATGCTCCATCAAAGAAGCAAGAGTCCTTGAAATTCTGGGCTTCTAAAACAATAGCTAACCATTTTTCAGTCAATAGAGGAACAGCAATTTTCGACGAAGGCTTCAATGTCTAAAATCATTGAGTGCATTTCCTTCCAAACTGCTTTCTGGACCAAATTTCACCTCTGCTCATAAGTCTTGATCAGATCAATATGAACCCAATGCTCACGCTTTCTGACACATTCATCTAAATCATTTTTTTCTCCACCATGGAAAACCTATCTTTAAAACAGAGGCAAAGTATATTTTCCCAAGCCAAAATAGTGCACACAGAAAGTCATATTTTTTTTTGCCATATGTAATAGACACTTATTATTTTTGCCCAAGGAAGAGTCAGATTTGATTTCTGCAAAAGAAGGGTCAGTTATAAGAAGTTGATGAGTTTCAAATCTGTAGTTAGACTTCTTTAAGCAAGGTCAGTGCGTAAAGATCTGGTCCTCGGTCTGAAACCCAATGCACACGAGCACACACACACACGAATGCAGACACACATCACATACACACACACTTGCACTCGCACAAGTGAAGGAGAATAAAAAGACTCATGGCCAAAAAAAAAAAAAAAATAGAAGCATTGTTACAGCATTTTTACGCTGACTTACTTATACCATGATTTAGGCTTTAATATCAGTATTTCATAGAAAATATTCAGAGAGGTAAAGACATTTATTACTATTTCTTTTACTCTATCCCAGGACACATGCACTGAAAGTTAAGGCCCAATTTCTGGATTCATAGCTTACGCATAGAAATACATTTCAGATAGATATTTGACACAGAGCATAACCCTTGATTTATCAGAATCAAATATATGCATTTTTCAGAGGCAGCAATTTGGCATTTGAAAATTCAAGGCCAAGTAGGTTAGACAAGTCACATTATTGCTGACTGTGTCATAGTGGCAGCTATAATTAATATTTTTAAGTGGATCTCTCAAGGATGTTTTGGAATAATATTTTGATCTAAGTTTACAAGTATAAAAATCCTGTTTTCTCTACTGGTCTAAAAGCAAAGATAATTCAGGGGCATAGACACGTTTTCTTTTTGTATGCAGCATGCTCATCTCACAAAAGATATATATGCTTCTTGATATGCATTAAGTTTATTTTTCTGGAAGAGTAGGGCTTTCAATTTATACATAGGTCATAAAATAGCTTTACCAGCATTCTATGTAGTTAGGTTAAAACTGGACCACTAAAATTTTGGAATTGTGGCTAGAATTCTTTTAATCAAGAAAATTCTCTGTGAAAAAGCTTAATTTAAAAAAAAAATTATTTCCTGGAGGTTGGACTTTGGAATTCTCATATACGTAATAAGCTGAAAATGGTAAGAAAAAAGTAAGTGGGTAGAAATATACCCTTGTGTTACAGCAGGTTGGGTAATTTAGACAGTTTATGGTGGTTTCTTCTTCAACAACTTGAAAACTGTGTGTGTGTGTGTGTGTGTGTGTGTCTGCATTTAATTTTGATAAAATATAATACTTTGTTATTTTAAATCTTTCTTAAATACAGGTTATAAATATGTCTTTTTAAAGCCTTCTTTGAATACTATTAGAATTCTGTTGGAATATTTCTAACTTTAAAATTTTATGTTCGATATAACTCAATTTATATCACTGCTCTTTCTAAGTCAGAAACTTTCATTTTTCTTGTATCATTTTTCGTCTTTCCTGAATTGATCCTCCAACTGCATTTAGAGAGCTGGACTCTGGCATAAATATTGTCTTCTCAAGTCTCAAAAACCTGCCTTTGGGTCTGAGTGCGTTTTAAATCTCCCACCCTTATTCCTCAGTCTGCCATCCCTAGGGCTTCATTATTATTTTGGCAGTCTGACTTCCACAGGCTGTGAACATTTGAGACTCTAAGCCAGTTGTCTCCAACTGATTTGGCTCATTTACCCACTCCCCGCAAAAATTTGAAAAACAACTTATCCTCTGAAATAGTTTTAATTCAACACCCAAATGCATTCATCATATATGTAAAAGATGCAGATAGGTATAACTTCCAGAAGATTGTAAGTTTTCCTGTTTTAAAATAAAATAATTTTATTATTCTTTTTAGTGAACCTAATAGAATCTGATACCATAGTGATTTGCTATCCATCATGATACATTTAAGATGTATACAAGCTATATTTTAACATCTAGAAATTTTATATTTTTATTTTTTCTATCTCAACTTGCATTATCATTCTACTTCTGCTTAGAATTTTCTCTATCTAATTTAGTATGGCTGAAAGTCTGTTATTGGTCAATCCGTAATTCTTTTTTTACAAAAAAGTATGTATATTTAAAATGAAAAAAAATTTATTGTGATTATAAGTCTGTGTTAAAATATTCTGGCTAAAGCTACTATTAAAAATATTAGTCATATGAAAATGATCAACACAACATATGTAACTTTTTTTTTTTTTGAGATGAGGTCTCAGTTTGTCACCCAGGCTGGAGTGCAGTCACAGAAACATGGCTCCCGAGCTCAAGCATTCCGCCACCTCAGCCTCCTGCGTAGCTGGGACCACAGGTGTGTGCCATCATCATGCCCAGGTAATTTTTTAATTTTTTTGTACCCATGGGGTCTCACCATGTTGCCCAAGCTGGTCTTGAACTCCTGGTCTCAAGCAATCCTCTGCCTCAGCCTCCCACAGTTCTGGGGTTACAGGTGTGAGTCACTGCACTTGGCCTATACGTAACTTTTAAGTAATTATTAATTATGTATAAAATTTTACTGGAAATATTACTCTTACTAAAACGGATGGGGATTTTCCCAGTTAGTTTATATATGCATGAGCGAATATGGATGAGAATGACATTGTTAAAGCGCCACAGAGTTAATCTCACACTTTAAAGTAGATGTAAGTGCTGGGAGCGCCTGTTAACATAAATACAGAGATAAAAGGAGTTTCGTGATAGCAATTCTTTCAAATGCTTCTGGGTCGTATGCCAAAAAGTATGCTAATTTAAAATTTTTAAAAAATGAATGATCTCTCAGCTGACAGCTCTATTAATTTCTACTTCAGTTCTGTTAAAAGCAAAGGTTTGGGGCCAGGTGCAGTGGCTCACACCTGTAATCCCAGCACTTTGGGAGCTGAGGCGCGTGGATTACTTGAGGTCAGAAGTTCAAGAGCACCCTGGCCAAGATGGTGAAACCCTGTCTCTACTAAAAATACAAAAATTAGCCAGGCATGGTGGCGTGTGCCTGTAATCCCAGCTACTCGGGAGGCTGAGATGGGAGAATCGCTTGAACCTGGGAGGGGAACGTTGCATGCCACTGCACTCCTGCCTGGGGGACAAAGCAAGACTTCATCCAGAAAAAAAAAAAAAAAAAAAAAGCCTACAAAGATTTGGAAAACATCTGAATTGAAAAAGAAATTGGAACCCAATCCTTAAAGTCATTCACTTTCTCAACAGCAATATAGACTTTTCCATTCATCCCTCATGTGGGTCTGGCACACTGCAAAACAACACACCAGAGCAAAAGATGCATTTTTCTTTTTTCTGTTAAATGAAGAAGGGGGAAAGAAAGAAGAATCTACATTCTCAGGGCCAGTTTTAAGAAAGAGTAAATGTGGGACTGACATTTTCTTAAAACTGTAATTGGTTATGTATCCCTTGAGAACTTCAGGGGTCTAATAACCCAGTCTGAAGATGGCTATTGTATGGCAAGGTGGGGATGTTCTGAAATTCAAAAGCTTCAGCATGTAAACAAAAGGACTGGATTTGGGTAGGGAAGAGCTGATTGGATAAGTCTGTGGCCAAGTCCCCTCTTCCCTTTATCCACTATTCCTCATTAATATTCAGATTTGATTCATCTGGGAGGCAGCCCGGGAATCTGCAGTTTAGACAGATTCTGGTGATTTTGTTGCAGAGAAGTTACAGATAAGCCACCCTTTGAGGAACTCTGGACCATGGGAAAAGAGATGGACTTTAGAATTGCCTGATCCCAGCCCAGGATCATCACTCTCTGTCTAGTAGCTGTGTGGATCTCAGGCCCACAGCTGGACCTCCCTAAGCCTCATCGTCTTCATGATTTATCATTGTGAGAATTTAGTGAAATAATGTAAGTAAGGCTGAAACAGTGACAGTGTCTGAGCATTTAGCAAATTCTTGGTAAGTATTATTTTACTTCTCCTTTTCTTCCCTAGTTTTCCAACCTCTCATTTCCTTACTTGAGGCAGGGAATGTATGACTTATATCTATCCTGTAGTTCTTAGCATTCAGTGACTTGAGAGAAATTTCTGAATAAAAGTTGATAAAAACAAAAATGATAAACAAAATAGAGCTAATTATCAGCTTAGAAAATTCCTTCTATATTGACAGAGATCTTTCCATCAATAATGAGGAAAACAGCATTAAATGCATCCAGTTGTTCAAACAATTTACCTAGTAAAACTAGTATCCACATTATATTTCTCCACCTTGTCCCCAAGGATAGAAGGATGTAAAGGTTTGATATACCACATCTTTCAGGTTCTCAACTTTTCCCACCTTAAGAAAGCAGTAAGTGCCTTTCAACAGTCTCTTATGAACTCTCAGTGAATACCCATCATATTGTACACCATGGTCCAGGCACATGAGCTACCAAGGAGTACAAGGTACCCTTCCTGTCTTGGGAACCATATGACTTACCCTCCTCTAAGTCACTATATTCTGTGCCTTCTGGGCGATTCAAGTTGTCCCTTAAGTAGCAGACTCCAGCATCTCACTCAAGGATAATGTTGAGGTCACCTTTCTTCCACCATCTGAAGACCTGAAATTCACCATACTTGCTCAGAGATGAAGCAGTGCTGTCACAGTGGTGGGGAGCACAGGCTGTAGATTGAGCTACCTAGGTTCAAATTCAATCGCTCCTCCTTTCCAGTTGAGTTCCTGTCTGAGTCTGAATTCTCCCAAAAGCAGGGCCTGAGACAAAGGCTTGCATCAAGGAGCTTATTTGGGAAGTAATCCCCGGAAGCAGAAGTAAGAGAACAAGGGAGTGAGGAGTATGGCTGCTTTATGGAGTTGGCCACTAGTGGGTTAGTCAATGTTCTCTGTCCTGCAAGGACTTTCGGAGGCGCCCTAAGAATGATGTTTCCCAGTCACCCACCTGTGCTCAAAACTCAGGAGTACTTCCATGAATGCTAATTCCTCACACTCTCACCTGCACCCCTGGTATGTGCAGGTGAGAGCACCAGGTGGGTAACGGACCACAATCCACACCCTGGGGCTGGAGGAGTCCCACAAGCATCAAGAGGTAATATGAGTGCTCAGAAACCACACCTCCACGATCCTGGCACCTAACTGGTCTCAGTCCAAGATTTGGTGTCTTGTAGAACACCTTAGTGTTCTCTTTTAAAAAGTCTGTTCCCATCTTGACTTTCAGTTCCTCTGCTAGTCTTCATTCTACCTTTCCCACCAGAAGATCCTCCCCTTTTGACAAAGAGAAGAGCAGTATGGAACTTACATGGTCAGAATTGCGTCATCAGCACTGAGAGGCTAGTCATTTCGCTTCCTGGTCATCTCTTCACTTTCTTTGTAACTCTAGAAGCTCTTCGTTGACCTTAACATTGAGTAGGGGCTAGTGTTTCCCTCAATTCTTTATTGTTCCTTTTAGTCTTACCTCAAGAGTCACCTTCTTATTGAGAACAACTCTGACTGTCATTAAAATTGCAATGCACACCTCTCACCACCCCTTCCTTTCTTCTATTTAAAAAAAAATAGTACTTAGCATCTTCTAACATACTTCAATTTACTTATTATATTTATAATTCATTTTAAGCTCCACAAGGTCAGAGACTTTGACTTTTGGGTTCACTAAGGTATCCCAAACAACTAAACAGTTTCTGCCACTTAATAGATGCTCAATAAATATTTGTTGAATGAATGAATATATTGTGAATGGTTCAGACATATGCTTGATAGATAAAAGCAGGGTTTGACTTTCAAGAAGAATGTTGGGATTTTCTACAGACTGCAGCTCAATCAATGTAGTGACTCTAATCAATGAAGAAAGCTTTGCTTGAATTAATAGCTTATCTGGAAAATAAAAGCTTGAGGAGAGATTCAGCTAATATTATTTTATGACCATTCACCACTAGAAAAAGATAAGGGAGCTAGTGTGAGTTGCCGGCTCCCTTCCCCACCCAGAATTAAAGATGCTAAGAAAGGAAGACTAATTTCTATGGCTTTGGAGAAGGGGAAAAAAGCCCATGAGGATCCCCAGAGACCAGAAGGAGTTGTGACTTCTTGCGGGGAGAAAATAGCAATGAGGCTGAGGAAGAACAGGTGGTGGGCTGAGGGGTGGGTAATTAAATGGGGCAAGAGCTGGTTAGTTGTGCTATTTTCCCTTTGCTGCACTGCCCTAGGTTGGTCATCGTCTTCCCCATCACCGGTGTGGGACAGAAAAACAGCAGTAACAGCCCAGCACTAGAGGGTCAAGGGTGAGAGACTAATATTGGAATAGCAGGGGGCCTCCTGCAGCAGGAAGGGGCATTCTGGATGGCCCTTCACCCTTTGCACACTGGGTGATTAAAATGAAGAGGGAATGTCTCTCTAAAGAGAGTAGAAATGGGCTGGAGGCAAAGAGTAGCCATGAGTGTTAAGTCCCCTATAAAGGGACAGCAAATAGGGCATCAGGTTTGGGTTGTGTCTTCATGAGCTCTAGTCCCTGGGTAGACTAGGGACTAGTTTCCTCTCTTCTTTAACTCACCAGCAGCAGGGCAAGCTATAACCTTGGCCTCATATTCCAGGACGAAAATTACCTTTGGAAAAAGTTGATATTCCCAAGGGGGAAATGATTCCAAAGGCAAAGTTAACCAGATGCCTGAGGATACCATCAAATTAAAAAGAAGAGAAAAACTAAACAACATGTACTGGGTGAAGAACAACAAGCGGGGCAGTGTGATCAAGACTTTAAAATAAATACAAGGATTGAAGGGGATATTGGTAACATGAAGCAGGAGCAAGAAGAACTAAATGGAAATATTTTGTTGAAAATGTAATAGTTGAAATAAATCAGAAAACACAAGAATAAATGAAAGAGTGGGTACAGTCAAATAATATGTCAGTGATCTAGAAATCCAAATTGAGAAAATGCCCCAAGACATTGAGAAAGAATAAAAAGATGAAAAACTACAATAGAAAAGTTGAAATGCAAAGAATAGTGTAGATATATATGTAAAAAAGAGCATATATGATATAGTGTAGATGTATATGTAAATAAGTGTAGTTGTATATGTAATGTAGATGTATATGTAAAAAAAGAGCATATATGAAAAGAGAGCATATATATATAATGTCCCAGAAAAAAGAGAAATATATATGTGTATATATATATATATATACATATGTATTTTTGAAATGAGTAAAAATTTTGCAGAAGTAAAAACTTAAACATCTCATATTGCAAAGGCTGATTGAATCCAGACTATGTGCATAAGAACAAATCCCACACACTGCAATTTAAGACCATCAAAGACAAATTCCAAAATCTCAGAGCTTCTGTGTAGAAAGAGCTCATGGCCCGCAGGCTAACAAGGATCAGATGAACTCTAGATTTCCCAACAGCAGTCTTGGAAACAAGAACTTACTTTATAGGCAGCTAAGTTATAAGTTACATGGCTGCGAGGGTACAGTGAGTATATTCTAAGACATAGAAAGCTGAGAACACGTATGTCTCAAAGATTTTCTTTAAAAACACTCTTGGAGGATGTCATGCAATAAGAAGATAAATAGATTCAAGAGCATGTCATCAACCTTGTGGGAAATAAGAGTGAATAAATGACAAGGTAAAATAAACAACCAGATAAATATTATTGAGATCTAAATGTTAAGAAACAAAAAACAAAAAACAAAAAAAGAAGAAGGAAGGGAGGAACAAAAAGAGAAAAGAAATCGTATTCAATTCCTTCAGAAATGAAAATCTAGAGGACACTAAACTTCAAAAATACTTTCATTGAGTTGACCTTGGATTTGGAAATGATTAAGTTAATTAGATTTTCTGATTTCTTTAACAGTGTCTACAAAAAACTCTTTCTTAGTGCGCTTGATGGAAGTTTAGCTTTTTAACCAGAACATTCAGGAAGAGCCTCTGGGAAGTTGGCCAAGGGTATTGATACTTGCTGTTACCTTTCAATATGTGAATTCTCTTCACATTTGTCCAGGCTCCAGTGCTGGGGAGAGGAGTGGTGGAGGGAAACAGGTGAGTCGATAAGTCTATCAGACTTCAGAGGCATCTACATAGCAATATGATGAGAAGGCTGGCCCTGCAGGGACTAGACTGATTGTCCATTTTCCCTTGGCTCATTTGATTTCTGGCCATACTGTGTTGACTGGAAAGCTGTGTATGGGTTCAGTTCCAGCACCTCCACGCAGAATGGGGCTCTTGGGAGTGCTTAGCAGGGAGGTGGCTTCTGGGACTAATTAACAGACTCTGTCAGAGTTAATGAAGGCACTCCAGCCACAGAGAATATGACTGGCAGATCAGCCTACTGCAAAACGAGACCTTTGACGTCATCAGTATGCAGTGCACGGTGTACTAGGCTGTGAGTCAGCCATCCAGGTCTTGGTCTTGCCTGGCCTGGTGTGAATGTTGGGTAAACTGTTGTAGCCAGCCCAGGTCTTAGTGTACACATTTGCTAAATGAAGGCATTGGACAGATTGAGCTCCAGGATCTCTTCTAGTTTTAATATCCTCAGGCTCCACAAATTGAAGATGAAATTTGGGTTTAGACTACAATGACTACTAACAAAATGACTACACTAACTTTGGGCTGAGATGAGATCAAGATAATCTCCATCTTTGATGTGTCCTGTGAACTCAAATAATAAAAGCTACCATTCGCTGAGCTCCTACTATGCACTCTGTACTTGACATTCACCATTCTGTTTAATGTTAACATCAACTTCACAAAATAAACGGCAAGGCACAGTGGTGCATGCCTATAATCCCAGCACTTTAGATGGCCAAGGTGGGAGGATCACTTGAGGCCAGGAGTTCAAGACAAAAATAGATGACAATCTGCTCATTTTTCAAAGAGGAATTGTGAAGTTTGAAATGGGAATGAGTAAGGCAAGTGTCAGAAAAAGGACTTGAACTCTAGGCCCAGTCAATGACAATGGCCCTGATTTTCCCCCTGCAAGTAACTTGCACTTTCCCCTGCCTGATGTGGATTACGTGCTGCTGTGTAAAAAGTCACCTGAAAACACAATGGCTTATGACCTTCTATGAATGAGAAATACAGGAGTGGATCTATGGACTGTTCTGACTTGGGGTCTTTCATGTAGTTCAGTTAGAGGTTGGCTGGGACTGCAGTTATCTGATGGCCTGACCGGGGCTGGAGGAGATGCACTCTAATGGCCAGAAAGCTGGTGCCAGCTGTTGGTAGGAGGCCTCCATCCTCTCCCCATTGGCCTCTCCACAGGGCTGCCAAGTGCCCTCACAGCATGGCCTCTGTCTTCTCTCAGACCAAGGAATCTAAGAGCAAGAAAGCCAGGCAGAAGGCATATTCTCAATGACCTATCCTTGAAAATGACATAGTATCACTTCCACCACATTCTTTTCAGTAAAGGTGAGGCACTAAGTTTGGTCCACATTTAAGGACAGAAAAAGTAGACTCCAGCATTTAAATTAGGAGGGATGTCAAAAGAACAAATATATATTTTTAAATTCAATATTTTTCCAGTATTTTTTAAATTTTCATTATAAAAACACATTACATAAAACTGACCATCTTAATTGTTTTTGAGTGTATAATTCAGTAGTGTTAAGCATATTCATATTGTTATACAATAGATTTCCAGAATTGTTTCATCTTACAAAACTGAAACTCTGCACTATGCATATGTTTTAAAGTCAGCACAGGTAGCCTCGATTAACAAAACCTGAGAAACAGAGGGTGGCATTGTTGTTTTACTCACCTTTATGACTCTAATGTGACAACAGTGTGTGATCCATGCAAGAGCTCAGAAAACATGTGCTAAGTGAAATGTAAGAGTCAGATAGATAGGAGATGAGAGACATTGAATCCAGAAAGCCAAAACTGTGTCTCTCATCTCATTCACACCACACTCCAGTGTGCAGCAAAGGGGCCTGCATGGTCCTTTGTAAATATTTGTAGTGGTGAACTAGGTGACATCAGCCATGACCATTTGAATCCTTTGGTCTTAGAGTCTTTGATATGGTTTGGTTCTGTCCCCACCCAAATCTCATCTTGAATTGTAGCTCCCATAATTCCCATGTGTTGTGGGAGGGACCCCTGTGGGAGCTAATTGAATCATGGGGACAGTTTCCCCATACTGTTCTCGTGCTAGTGAATAAGTCTCATGAGATCTGATGCTTTTGTAAGGAGTTCCCCCTTTCACTTGGCTCTCATTCTCTCTTGCCTGCCTCCATGTAAGACATTGCTTGCTCTTCTGCCATGATTGTGAGGCCTCCCCAGCCATGTGGAACTGTGAGTCCCTTAAACCTCTTTCCTTTATAAATTCCCTAGTTTATAAAAATACGAAGTATGTGTTTACTAGCAATGTGAGAATGGACTAATACGATATTGTTTTAAAATCTGTATGAAAACAACAACCAAAAAAGATAGGAAAAAAGGGCAGATTTAGTTTTGAACATAAGATGTCAGAGTTTATGACTTGACATGCAAGCTTAGTACTGTTATAATATTATTTTGTCATGTTATATGTATTGGCCCCTAAACAAAATTGAGATTCAAAGCTGCAGTTTTAAACAATAGCCATATTTTCAGGTTATCAAAAGAAGAATCAGAGATCAGTATTTACTACTGGTGTAAAATGGATATTCACTCATATGTGCATATTTCATGCAAAGGTTTTGTAAGTATTCTGTCTCTGTGATTCAGATTTATTTATTTCCAGGGTTTACATTTGAAAGTAACCTTTCTATCTATTGTAAGGTAGATTTATATCTAGAGAAGTATATTTTTTATACAGCTCGTTTATTAGGCTGTAATTTATTATAATGCATACACACACAGAGAAAGAGAGAAACTGATTTTTGGTAAAAACTTAAAAACAACCAAAAATATCCTTTTAAATTTCTATCTCTATTTTTCTCAAATATTTTTGAGTTTATAATCTAGTTTTTTAAAATTCAGATAAACAGGAGACAGTTTATGGCACTTTAAACCTGGCAGTTGACCATAAAATAAATTGTATTTAGTAAATTTCAAACCCGCTTATTTTGTATATTTGTAAATGATACATTGTTCCCGTGAAAATAATTATTTTTAACAAAATGAGCAGACCAAACATTGTGTATGCACACATTTGATTAGATTGTTAGAACCAGCTCCACGATAGGCATACCTAGTCACGTACTTGGACATTCCCATCATGAAGATAAAGCACATCCTCCAGGTCCTAAACCCTCAGTGGGATGTGCATTTGAGAGCATCCCACACCAGTAATGCCCAGTGTGCTAACACCCCAAGGAAGAAAACACCATGTTCTGAACTTAGGTATAACAGGAGCCTGCTAAGCCCTGCTTTTGCTACTAGAGTAAGAGCTTCTAAGTGTTATTATAATTATTTTGATGCATAAACTCCCCAACCTCGTATTTCTAACAGTTTTTAAACGGCATTCAGTAAGGAAAGGAAATAAATATGGGGATTATTTAAAACTCTTTAAGTGGTACTAAAATATAGTTCCTTAGGCATTTAACACAGCAAGCAATTTAGCATGTAATGAATAGAACAGCCTGAACAAAAAAGTGGGGCATATTTTTGACAAGGTGAGCATTCCTGCGTCCCAAAGAAAGGTTACATAAAACAAAAGCTTCTGAAAATGTGAAGCGCAGGCGATCCACTTGGGTCACACTTGTCTCACTTGACCCTGTGTCCTATAAATTTCTAAAATATCAGAGAAAACGGTAAGTTTCGGTTTGATATAGGTCAGTTTTCTATTCTCTCTGTCTCCTTTCCTAAACACACTACATATTTTTAAACTAAAAGTAATATAAGCATATTTAATTAAAAATTGAAAATAGCGGAAACCACCCAGAGTCATACAACCCTAGCAAAAAACCTAACCCCACTTCGAAATACTTCTCTTGCTTCTTTCCCTTGTTACGCAGATTCTCTCTCTCTCTCTGTCACACACACACACACACACATCTCACACACACACATGTCACACACGCACTCTCACACACACACGCACCTCACACACACACCTCTCACACAAACACGCGCATCTCACACAAACACGCACATCTCACACACATACATCTCACACACACACATCACACACACCCACACCTCACACACACATCTCACACACACACATCTCTCACACACACACATCTCACACACACATCTCACACACATCTTACACACACACCTCTCACACACATCACACACACGCAGATCTCACACACACACACACATCACACACACACACACACACACACACACACACACTCTTAACTATAAGTTTTCACGATTGCATAAGAGTTTATTCAGGCCAGGAGCGGTGGCTCACACCTGTAATCCCAGCATTTTGGGAGGCTGAGGTGGGCCGATCACTTGAGACCAGCCTGGCCAACATGGTGAAACCCTGTCTATACCAAAAATACAAAAATTAGCCAGGTGTGGTGGCCCACACCTGTGGTCCCAGCTACTCGGAGGGCTGAGATGGAAGAATCGCTTGAACCCTGGAGGTGGAGATTACAGTGAACCGAGATCACATCACTGCACTCCAGCCTGGGCAACAGAGTGAGACCCTGTCTCCAAAAAAAGTTTATTCCATTCTTCCCACACTGCTCAGCATATAAATTATCTTTAGTTTTTCTGAATTATTAATAATTCTGTCTTGTATATCTTTGTGGACACAGGTTCTCTTCCTCTCTTCCCCTCATCCATATTTAGAATTGTTACTTTGGACTAACTTTCAAGTCAAATTATAGAGTCAAGGAGTATGAACATTTAAAATTTTAATACATATCAGAAACTTGCTTTCCAAGGACTTGTACCATTTTACACTGTCACCAGTAATGCATGAGTCTGTCCATGGCACCTCACCCTCACCAACAGAAGAAAATGTAGGTGTTCCCTTATTTTAATGGTGCTAAATGGAGCCAATTCATTTAGTACACTTGTATGAATTATCTGCTAGCAACCATGGTTGCTGTCCTTGAGGGACTTACCATCTAATATGCTGGAGACCGGAAGCTTCCAGAAATGGTGGCCACCTGGTAATTCATGTGTGAGTCTCCTGTCACCCCTCCAAGGGAACCCTTCCTAAACCCGCCGGACTGAACAAGGAGCTCTGGCTTGTTTTCCTTCTCAAGGCTGCCCCCTGCAGAAAGGTTGGCTTGTGGATTTTCTCACTGTTTCCAGATCTATTGAGGAGGAGGAAGGGGAAGGGAGCACCAACTCCTGTGGTCAGAAGCGGACATAGATTCTCCCGGCTGGATTCCTTTGCAGTGTTGCAGCAGTCCAGCTGCCTGTGCAGCACACAGACCCACCGGTGAGCAGGTGCATCCCTCTCCAAACCAGTTCCTCATTTTTTAGAATAATCGAGTGCAGACGCAGATTGAGAAGGAGCTGGCTTCCCTTCCTTGGCCCCACTGTTCTACAGAGCGGTATTTGCTTCTTTCCTGACTCTCCCACCACTGCCTGAGCAAAGAAGGTGAGGGCCGGTGCTGCACAGATATGGAAGGAGGATGAAGTTAGACCCAAATTTATTGACATGAGGTTACTGAACAGAGATTCTGCGTTTCATGTTGCAGTTCAGGGAAGTAGAAGAGGCCCTAACAGTTTGTTTGCTTGGTTGGCCGAAGCATGGACCAGAACTGGCCCACAGTGAGTGAGTTCGAAATGCAGGCGCTGTCATGGGCTAATGTGAAGGAAGAGATTCAAAGCCCTTAGAGAGACTAGAATATGAGCACCGACTTGTCACTTAAGATCTACTCATGCCCACTGGGAGGGTCCAGAAAACATACTTCTCACCACAACTATAAGAAATACATTTGTGAGGGGAGCCTTGGCATGTTTGCAGAGCTCTGTGATCGCTCTTCTCTGCAGGCCAGACCTCACAGCAGGAACTGCCGTCACCATGTGGGGAAACTCATACAAGGGAGTAATTGGATCCAGGGTGGCAGGAGCCAGGTGGTGGCACTCAACCCCAAAAGGAAGATGGGCCTATTGACCGTAGGGGATGGCAGCATGCCAGCAGCAGTCAGAATGCAGCAGTCTGACTTGAGCAGAACTTTGACATTGGCAAATTGATCGACCATGGTGATCCTAAATGTGAAATAGATGTAGAAAACCTACTGAATTCCCACTTGAACTGTATAGACAGAAAAGTTCTAGGGGAAGTGAATAAAAGCCTAATTCGAATCATAAAAACAGAGTTATGGCCCCTCAATGAATC
Source organism: Cacajao melanocephalus (assembly GCA_963573385.1). Lineage (NCBI taxonomy): Eukaryota > Metazoa > Chordata > Mammalia > Primates > Pitheciidae > Cacajao > Cacajao melanocephalus. Next base: position 37,468 of record CAUYLG010054067.1, on the reverse strand, counting down.
CCCAGACTTGAGCCAGTTTACAGACCCAAACTCCCTTGAATAAAAAGGAGGCTGAGTTCCCTTGAGGAAGGACTCAGGTACACTGCCAAACACTGATACTGTTCAACTTTGTCTGGCCTTTTACCAGGGTAGCTGTGCGTTGGGGAAGAAGAAATAAACAGGTTTATCAGGGGCTATGAGACACAGGCTCCGAAGTGACATTGATTCCAGGAGACCCAAAAAGCCACTGTGGTCCACCAGAGTAGGGGCTTATGGAGGTCAGGTGACTGATGGAGTTTTCGCTCAGATTTGCCTCACAGGGGTTTATTGTGTCCTCAAACCCAACCTGTGGTTGTGTCTCCAGTACAAGAATGCATAATTGAGATGGAGACACTAAACAGAATTCCCACCGCGTGGGCTTGGAAGTCACTGTGGGCTTTGGGTGACCTTGGGCAATTTCCCTAACTTCTCTTTGCTTGTCATCTGTAAGATGAGTACACCAATCTGGTCCACCTCACCAGTGTGCTGTGAGGGAAAGTGCATTAAGATGTGGACACCTTTTAGCTAAGCATCGTTTCAACCACCCACGTCCCCCATGGAGCCTTCTGAAACGAATCCTAGACATATATATCCTTGTATCCATAACAATTCCAGTATGTGTCACTAAAAGCTAAACTATCATTTAAAATATATTACCACAGTACCATTATTGTCTTTTAAAAATGAATGATAATTCTTTAATCTTAAATATCCAAAGTTTGAATGTATTCATTGGTTCATAATTATTTTAAAGTTTTTTTGTTTGAATCAAGATTCGTGGAGGATCTATGCTTAGCAGTTCATTGATAAATCTCTTAATTCATAAGTCTCCCTTTCTCTCTCCTCTGTGCAACTTATTTCCTGAAGAAACAGAATCATTTGCCCTCTAGAGCTTCCCTCATTCTAGATTTTGATGACTGCATCCCCATTTCATAGTTTAATATTTCCTGTGTTCATTGTTTCCCCTGAAAAGTTATAGTTAGGGCTAGAGGCCTAGTCAGGTTATGGTTCAGTTTTTAAAAATATATAGTCCATGTTTAACCACCAACCGAATCATTTCTTATGCTCATATTATCCTCAATTTGGCCAGTGCAGGTTCCTCGAAGCTGACTCCTGTGCCATTATTTTCTATCCGTTTTATTGAGGTGTAATACATGTATGATAAGCCACATCCATTGTAAGTGCACAATGTGATGAGATTTAACAGATGTATATACCTATAAAGCCACTGCCATAATTGATATATAGAATATTTCCATCAGGAGCAAATTTTTCCTTGTGTTCCCTTGAAATCCATTTCTACTCCCTCCTCTGCCCCCAGGCAACCACTGATCTAGTTTCTGTAGCATGGATTTGTTTGATTTTTCTGGAACTTTATATAAATTGAGCAATATAGTAATATTCTTTTGTGTCTGATTTCTTTCGCTGAGTGTAATGCTTTTGAGATTCACCATATTGTTCCATGTAGCAATAGTTTATTCCTTTTTATTGCTCTGTAGTATTACATTGTATAGCTATGTCACAGTTGGTTCATCCATTTGATGGGCACTTGGGTGGTTTCAACTTTTTGCCTATTATGAGTAAATCTGTTAGGAACACTAGTGTACAAGTTTTTATGTGGATATATGTTTTCACTTCTCTTGGGTAAGTACCAATGTTTAAAATGGTTATGTTATAGAGTTTACTTTTTAGGAAACTGCCCCACAGTTTTCCAAAGCAGCTATACCAATTTATATTCCTACCAGCAATATATGACATTCCAGTTGCTACACATCCTTTCCAGCACTTGGTTTTCAGCATTTTAAATTTTAGCCATGCTGCAGGTATGTACTAGCATCTCATTTCCCTGATGACTATTGATACCAAGCTTCTTTTCAAGTGCTTATCTTCTTTGGTAAAACATGTGCTCAAAGCTTTTGCCCATTTTATTTGAGATTTATTTATGTCTTTTTATTATTAAATTTTAAGAGTTCTGAATATATTTTAAATACAAGTCCTTTAACAGATATATGTGTATATATGTAATATGTGTAATGTTATATATGCTGTATGTTTTATGATGTGTATATACGTCTGTCAAAGGACTTGTATTCTCTTTTTCTTTCTGTATTGCTCTCTCTCTACATACACACACACACACACACACACACACACACACACACACACATATAGTATTCAGTATGTAATATTTTCTCCTATTACATGATTTGCCTTGTTGTTTTCTTAGAAGTGTCTTTTAGATATTAAAAATTTTTTAATTTGATAATGGCCAATTTGTAATGTTTTTCTTTACAGGCTACATTTTGTGTCCTAGCTAAGAAATATTTTCCTAAACCAAGGCCACAAAATTCCCCGTTTTCTTCTAGAAGTTTTAGATTTTACATGTAAGTCTTTGACTTATTTAGAGTTCAGTTTCATAAGTGATGTGAGTAAAGAGTCAATGCCCTTTATTTATTTATTTATTTATTTATTTATTTATTGGATACAGATATTCCATAGTTCCAGCACCATTTGCTGAAAAGATTTTCCTTTACCCCCAAAATTGCCTTGGTAACTGTCAGAAATCTGGAGACCACACAGGTGAGGGTTTGCTTCTGGCTTCTATTGGGTTCCATTGATCTCTGTGTCTATCCCTTTGCCAATGTCACTGTTCTTACAACTGTAGCTTTGTAGTAAGTGCCCTATCGTGTACTTTACCTTTCCAACTTCGTTATTCTTTTAAAAATTGTTTTGGAAATTCTAGCTCATTTCCGTATAAATTTTATAAACATCATTTTCTCAAAAAAAAAAAAGATCTGCTGAAATTTCAATAGGAATGACACTGACTCTACTATGTTCCAGAGAAATAATATCTTAATAATAGTAAATCTACCTACCGGAACTAGGTATATCTCTCTGTTTTTTTAGGTCTTCTTTAATTTCTCTCATCAATGTTTTGTAGTTTTCAATGAAGAGGTTTTGCATATCTTTTGCTAAATTTATTTCTAAGCATATTCTGCTTTTACTTCCTTCATAAACAGAATGATGCTCTAAATTTTCTTTTTAGTCCTTTTCTGCATCCTTTTAGCATGCTCCCTTACTGTTGATGTTTGATTGATAGGTTTTTTGACAGAGTGAGATATACTTTTCCTGTCCCAGGCCTGGAATAAAATTATTTTTTTTCTGAGAGTAACTCTGGTCATATCTGTGTGGTTATTTTACTCTTTTAACATAATATTGGGTTTATTTAATTCCATTTATTTCCAATTTTAGGGTTGATTTTCTCTACTGATTTAATTTCAGTTTTTTAATATTAACAGTTCAAAAGCCCAAATTATATGGTCTTAGAGAAGTCTTGCTTCCCCGTGACCTCCACTATCTCCTATGCAGGGATTGCTTTTATTAGCCTGTGCATTTTCCTTCTGAAAGTGTTTCTTTATACAGTTATGGCTTCCTCTTTCCCTGCCTTTCTTTTATGACTTTAGTACCATACACACACTGCTCTGCATCTGCTTTTATCACTTAAAATTAACAAGGATATCCAGGATTTGAACTCAGACCTGGAACAAGTAAACAAATATTTACAGAACTCTCCACCCCAAACCCACAAAACATACATTTGTCTCAGTATCACATTACACCTATTTTAAAAGTGACCACGTAATTGGAAGTAAATCACTCCTCAGCAATTGCATAGCATTTCACAGGTTTAAATAAAATATTGGTTGGCTGCTTGTTTGTTATTTTCATCCCTTATTCCTTCCTGTCCCCATTGTTAAGCACAATTATGGGCATAAAAGAGGTTTTTAATACCCATTTTTAGACTGCATTCTAGCCTGGGCAATAGAACAAGAATCCCGTTCTCTCTCCCTCTTTCTCTTCCTCTTTCTTTCTGTCTTTCATTCTTTTTTCTTTCTTTCTTTTACTCTTTCTTCCTTCTTTTCTCTCTTTTTCTTTCTTTCAAAAAAAAAATCATTGCCTTGTGTTTCATTTAAGGCAAGTGTGTTTAATTCTGTGTCTTTGCAAACTGATTCAAAGTTGTATTAATTAATTAAAATATCTGGTTGAGTAACAGCACCCAAATTCTTAAAATTTCCGTATAATGGATTTTGGAAATTTAAAAAATGAAAATATGTTATTTATGATATGTAAAGGACTGGTGTAATGTTGAAATGAATGAATACATATTTTTAAATTCATCAGTTTAATTCTGGTATGAGAAACATCAGTAGCTGAAACCCACAAAGATGAAGGCACCCTGAGGTCCTCAGTAATTTTTATGCTCTCCCGGGAGTCCTTAGACCACAGCACTTGAGGACCACTGCGCACAGAAGGGAGGACTTACAGGAGTGACTTCCTCCTAAACTGTTTCTTACTTAGAATAAAACCATGAATGGGAGAATGGAGAAATACCTTATGGCTGTACTGGAATACCAGAGAGTTCCATCTGAGTGAGATAGTGGTAACTGCATCACCTGAACTACATCTGAAAACAGCACTCATAAAATAGGCAAAGTACAGAAGCCTCAACCCTGTGAGCAGCACGGGCTGCTGTCCAGGATGGTGAGTGCCCCTCGCTGGGAGGACAAGCCAGGGGCAAGTGGGCAGGTGAGCAAGCGCCAGGCCAGGGGGGGCCTCTCCTGGGAGAGGTGCTGCGACGCCTCACTCGTGTTGGTGCAGGTTTATTTCTCATGGTGCAGTCTGTTGGGGGGTGTTCATCATCTCCTTCTCTACCATTTATTCATAATAATATACCCAGAGCTAAATTAACAGACACAGAAGCCTTACATGCTCCCGCTGCCTCTGCCCCACTCCACGCAAGGAGCTGCACACAGTCTGTTTCCTTTTCGTGGACTTACTCTGTCCGCACAACCTCTTGGATATTCTTTTCCTTTCCTTCCTTTTATTGCAGATACATATGACATACTGCTGTGAGTTACATTTTTCTAAAACAATATCTCATGTACATAGTTGTATATCAATTTAAAAAACTCTGTCTTAATCTTGGTAGTGGCTATGTGGTATTATATCATATGCCTATGCCATTTTTTAATTGAATCAGTTTCCAGTTGATGGCAACCTTATATTGTTTCTAGATTTCATTATAAACTGGATTGCAGTAAAAATCCTTAGGGTTCTATTTTTGTATGTATGTGAGTTTTCTTTTGGGTAGGTTCCTAGATATGGATTTGCTGTTTTTAAAAGTGTATGTGCACTTTAAATTTTGCCAAATTGCCCAGCAAAGAGGTTTTCAGTTTAAATTTTTGCCAGTAGTGTGTGTGTGAATGTCCCCCCCCCACCCCGCCTTTTTTTTTGAGATGAAGTCTCACTCTGTCGCCAGGCTGGAGTGCAGTGATGTGATCTTGGCTCACTGCAACCTCCTCCTCCTGGGATCGAGCAATTCTTCTGCCTCAGCCTCCCGAGTAGCTGGGACTACAGGCGCATACCACCACACCCAGCTAATTTTTGTATTTTTAGTAGAAATGGGATTTCACAATGTTGGCCAGGATTGTCTCAATCTCTTGACCTCGTGATTCGCCCACGTTGGCCTCCCAAAGTGCTGGGATTACAGGCATGAGCCACTGCGTCCACCCCACTTCCCCTTTTTTTTTTGAAGGAGCATTTATATTATTTTGATATACCGAAAACTCAACAGTGTTCATTTCACCCAGTTTAGTGGCAGGTTCTGAGGCCTTTGCCTTTTCCAGCTTGGCAACGCAAGCCACGGATTTAGGTCCCAGGGGTGTAGCTTCCCCAGCGATGGTGGATCTTGTGGTAGCTGTTGTCGTGGGTCCTGATAGCTTCTGACAGCTTAGAGCTCCCTTGTCTTCCGAGTTAACCTGCGTGAAGGTGACAAGGCGACAGTGGTGCAGACTTGTCGGTCCTGTGGGATTGATGCCCTAGTCAGGCTTTCCCCTCGACAGTGCAGTAGGGAAACCCCGTCTCAGGACACAGGGCAGGCAGGAAGACAGCCAGCTCAGTGGGGGCCCCATTATGTGTGATCACCACTGGCCCAGCCTTCTTGTTCTCTACCAAGGTCATGACACCATCAGCCTCTGCTGGAAGGACACATGGTCCGTCTCTTAGTGGGGATGTCCCCTGTGCCAGTGCTGTCTTTCAGCCCAGGCCAACAGTCACTGCTTCTTCTGTTGCTTGTCTCTGGTTGGTACCGTGGGCCCGCGTACAGTGTTGGGTGCCTGCCTGGTGGCCTGAGGCCTGGGTGAACCAGTCAATCACAGGAGGTGCTTTCAGCCACTCATGGAGGAGGGCCCTTTGCTGCTCAGCCTGGTACAGCAGGGCTTTGACAAAGCGGGCGAGGTCCCTGTAAGGGCTGGACTTCCTGTCCAGTGCAGAAATTCCTAGGCCTTTCTTCAGACGTTGCTTAACCCTTCTTGGCCTCCTGTGGCTGTGTGGTGGCGGGGGCCCCAGCCACCTCCTTCCCTTTGGCCTTCTTCCCTTCCAGCATCTTTGGTGGCTGGAGAAGAGACCCTTTTCCTCCCACCCTTGTAGCTCTTGAGTTTGATCAGTGTTTTATTTATTTGTCAATCTGAGAGGAAAGAAATGGTATTATTTAATTTCTTCAATTGAGCAATTTTGTATGTTAATTGACTACAAATATTTCCTTTATTGTCTACTCCTGATTCATGTACCTTGGCTATTATTCTACCTGATTGTAAGCCTTTTTCTTATTGATTAGTAAGAGCTCTTTGTATATAAAATAAATTAGTGCTTTGGTCAAAATATTTTAAACTAGTTATAAAAAAATCTGTCAGAGGAAAAATTGAAAAATGAATGAAATTTTGGTAGCTGGAGTTCAAACAGAGAGTGGGAATTTTCTTGGGAGGAATTTTCTGGAAGGTGGTTTATGCATGCTTGGAGGGTAAAGGATAGGATTCCTTGGTTCAGAAATGCAGTTTAAGTTTTATTTTGATTTATTTGCTATAAACCTTGGCATAAAACAATTAGTAAATTTTATTACTTTTATAATTTATTATATAGATTAAAAGCTGCATAATAGGGATATGCTATGATTTGAATGTGTGTCCCCTCTGAAACTCATGTTGAAACTTAATTCCCAGTGTAACAGTATTAGGAGGTGGGGCCTTTAAGAGGTGATTGGGTCATGGGGACTCTGTCCTCATGAATGGCAGAATCCATTCATCTATTCATCCTTGATAGGTTGTCACAGGAGTGGATTAGTTATCAAGAGGGTGATTCTGAATAACGAGCAGTGAGATTGAATCAGTAACAAAAACATCTCCTAACAAAGAAAAGCCCAGGGCCAGGTAGCTTCACAGCTGAATTCTACCAAACTCATAAAGAACTAGTACCAATCCTCCTGAGATGGTTCCAGAAAATGGAGGATGAGGGAGTTCTCCCTAACTCATTCTGTGAGGTCAGTATCACCCCAGTACCAAAACCAGACAAGGACACAACACCAAAAGTACAGACCAATATCCCTGATGAACATAGATGTACAAATCCTCAACAAAATACTAGCAGACTGACTCCAGCAGCACATCAAAAAGATAATATACCGTGATGTGTTACGTGCGAGGGATGCAAGGGTGGTTCAACATATGCAAATCAATAAGTGTGATACATCCCATAAACAGAATTAGGAACAAAAACCATATGACCATCTCAATAAACATAGAAAAAGCAGTTGGTAAAATTCAGCACCATAAAAACCCTTATGATAAAAACTCTCAACAAACAAGCCATAGAAGGAATATAGCCCAAAATAATAAAGGCCATCTATAGCAAACCCACAGCCAACATCATACTGAATGGGGAAAAGCTGAAAGCATTCCCTCTGAGAACTGTAACAAGACAAGGATGCCCACTCTCATCACTCCTATTCAGCATATTACTGGAAGTCCTAGACAGAGCAATCAAGCAAGAGGAATAAATAAAAGGCATACAAATTAGAAAAGAGGAAGTCAAATTACCTCGCTTTGCTGATGACGTGATCTTTTTTTTTTTTTTTTTTAAGAAAGTCTCATTCTGTCACCCAGGCTGGAGTGCAGTGGTGCTATCCTAGGTCAGTGTAACCTCAAACTCCTGGACTCAGGTGATCTTTCCACCTTAGCCTCCCGAGTAGCTAGGACTGCAGGCGCATACTACCATGCCTGGCTAATGTTTAAATTTTTTGTAGAGATGGAGTGTCACAGTGTAGCCAAGGCTGGTCTCAAACTTTTGGCTCAAGCAATCTTCCTGCCTTGGCCTCCCAAAGTGCTGGGAGGCGTGAGCCACTGCCCCAGCCAGATGTGATCTTATATCTGGAAAAATCTAAAGATTTGACCAAAAAACCTCTTAGATTGGATAAATAAGTTCAGTAAAGTTGCAGGATACAAAATCAATGTACAAAAATCAGTAGTGTTTCTTTACACCAATAATGATATAGCTGAGAAAGAAATCAAGGAAGTAGTCCCATTTATAATAACTACAAAAATAAAATACCTAGGTATAAATTGAAGCAAGGAAGTGAAAGAGTTCCACAAGGAAAACTACAAAACACTGATGAGAGAAATTGTAGATGACACAGACCAGTGGAAAAACATCCATGTTCATGGATTGGAATAATTAGTATCATTAAGATGACCACACAGTCTGAAGCAATCTACAGATTCATTATCATCCCTACCAAAATACCAATATAATTTTTCACAGAATTAGAAAATGCAGTTCTAAAATTTATATGGAACCAAAAAGAGCCTGAATAGCCAAAGCAATTCTGAGCAAAAAGAACGAAGCTGGAGACGTTACAGTACCTGACTTCGAATCGCACAGTGTGCTGCTGCTGTAAAACAGATACAAAACAGAGAGCCCGGGAACAGAGCCCCATATCAACAGCAAGTGATCTCCGACAAAGTTGACAACAACATACAATGGGAAAAGACATCCTTTTCAATAAATGGTACTGGGAAAATTGGATTGCCCTGTGTAGAAGAATGAAACTGGACTCCTATCCCTTACCATATACAAAATCAACTCAAGATGGATTAAAGACTTAAAAGTGAGACCTGAAACTATAAAAATACTAGAAGAAAACCCAGGGAAAACTCTTTTGGATTTTGGTGTAGGCAAATCAATCATTGTTGAATTCCCAGAAGCACAGGCGACAGTTGGACAAGTGGGCCTTAAAGAGCTTCTGCACAGCAAAAGAAATAATCAGCAGAATGAACAGATAGCCTGCAGAATGGGAGAAAATATTTGCAAAATATGCACCTGACAAGGATCTAATATCCAGAATATATAAGCACTTGACTTACAACAACAAAATAACCCCATTAAAAAGTGGGCTTTAAAGGATATGAATAGACATTTTTCAAAAGAAGATATAAATGGTCAACAGGCATATGAGAAAATGCCCAATATCACTAATCATCAGGGAAGTGCAAATTAAAACCACAACAAGATGCCATCTTGTCTCAGAAGGACTGTTATTAAAAAGTCAGACAATAATAGGCATTGTCAAGGACACTCTTATACAGTGTTGGTGAGAATGTGAATTAGTACAACCTCCATGGAAAACAGTAAATTTTTCAAAGTCCTAAAAGTAGAGCTACCATTCAATCCAGCAATCCTACTACTCGGTATCTACCCACAGGAAAAGAAATCATATATCAAAAGGATACCTGTACTCATGTTTATTGCAGCACTATCTACAGTAGCAAAGGTATGGAATCAACCTAAGAGTCCATCAGTGGATGAACGGATAGAGGAAATGTGGTGTCTGTACCCAATGGAATGCTATTCAGCCATAAAAAGAATGAAATCTTGTCTTTTGCAGCAACATGGATGGAATTGAAGGCTACTGTCTTATGTGAAACAAGTCAGATATAGAAAGAACAATCCCACGTGTTCACATTTATAAGTGGGAGCTGAATGATGTGTGACCATGGATGTAGAGAGTGGAATGGTAGACAGTGGAGTCTTGGAAAGGTGACAGGTGTGGAGGGTAGATGATGCTAAATTCCTTAATGGGTGCAATGTATGTTATTTGGGTGATGGATACCCTCAAAGTCCAGACTTCACCACTGTGCAGTCTATGCATGTATAATAAAAAAAATTGTACTTGTACTCCATACATTTAAACAAATAATTTTTAATAATATCTGAGAAAACTAGAGAATGGGTCTGTGACGAGAGCCCGTTTAGCTCCCTCTCATTATCCCCCTTGGCATGTGCTGCCCTGTGCTACCTTGGGACTTCGTAGAGTCCCCACCAGCAAGCAGGCCCTCACCAGGTGTAGCCCTTGACCTCTAGGATGGGAATGAATAAATGTCTTTTTTTTTTAATTACCTAGTCTTAGGTATTCAGTTATAGCAACAGCAAGTGGACTAAGACAGAATATATATAGAAACAGTAGGGATAGAGAGATACAGGTATAGATGTAATAGTTTTGCAATTAGGTAGTAATGCAGATGGCAGTGAGATTTCTCTTATTCTAGGGTCTTATGCAAACTCAGCAGGAGCTGTATTGGGAGTATTTGTTTATAATTTTCTCCTGTAAACCTAGAAAACTTTTGACCTGGCTTCCCGGGTTCTTTTTTTTTTTTGAGCGGAGTCTCACTCTATTTGTAAGACTGGAGTGCAGCCACGTGATCTTGGCTCACTGCAACCTCTGCCTCCCAGGTTCAAGCAGTTCTCTGCCTCAGTCTCCCAAGTAGCTGGGATTATAGCCACCCGCCACCATGCCCGGCTAATTTTTGTATTTTTAGTAGAGATGGGGTTTCACCATCTTGGTCAGGCTGGTCTTGAACTCCTGACCTCGTGATCCACCTGCCTCGGCCTCCCAAAGTGCTGGGATTACAGGCATGAGCCGCCGCACCCAGCCCCGGTTCTTCAAACTGCATGCAACTGTGTCCTATAGGAAGCAAGGTCATGGGGTGTGTGGGCAGCTCTGTGAGCAGAGTGGTCATTTGAGATCTGTTACCTGGCCTGACTTTTCCTCCCCCTTGTCTACTAACCATGTCCAGTCTGGATGGTAGGTCATGGGGTCACCTTTACCCCAAGGGGAAGTTGTCAGGCCAAGAGGCTCAGCTGTTGGATTCCAGGTTGAAGAGCCGAGGGTTCAATGAAAGGCAGGAAGACCGAGATGCACACGGCAAGAATCAGTGCTCCCACCCTCCCTGGGAGAAACAGCCTGAGCTGTGGGCTGAGAAGAGGATAAGTGGAGAGCACCAGGGGGTTGAGGGGGGTGGGAGAAGCCTTCACATTCCACTTTGAGTTCCACGGTGGCCTGATGGACGCTGCCCTCATGTTTGGGACCCAGGGTTGCAAGAGATCTGTTTTCCTTGGTGTGTTTAGAACTTGGAGGGGGACTGTCCCATAGAAGGTGGGAGCGGGGTCAGGGCAAGGGCTGACTCTGAGTGGCATGAGAAGTTCCTTTGGGCTCCCAGGGGGTCACAGAGCTTGAAAGAGTGTGTTGCACACCACGGTGAATGTGCTCATGGGCCTACACCGGGACCAGCCATGGGGCGAGGGGCCTGCTGTGGAGGGTGCAGTGTGGACAGTCTTCACCTGCTCACGTACCATTATAACGTTCCACTGACTGGCCGACTGGAACACAGACATTTATTCTCTCATAGTCTTGGAAGGTGAAGTCTGAGATCAAGATGTCAGCAGTGTGTCTGAGGTCAGTTGTCAAGGGTTCATTTCTTTTGAGGCCCCTCTTCGTGGCTGGCCGATGACCATCTTTTCCCTGTGTCTTCACATGGTCTTCCCTCTGTGCCTCTGTGTCTTAATCTCTTTTTCTTATAAGGACAGCAGTCATAATGGACGAAAGCCTACTTTAGTGACCTTATTTCACCTTAATTATCCCTGAAAGGCCCTGTCTCCAAATACAATCAAATTATAAGGTATGGGGGTCAGGGGCTCAACACGTGTGGTTTGTGGGGGAGCACATTTCAGCCCGTAACAGGATCTCCTTGGGATTGATTGAGGCCATGTCTGTTCCTAAAGGAGCCAGTGCCAAAGTCATGAATAATAGCTCAACATGTGCCCAGTGGCAGATATGTGAGTGGCAGTGGGAGGATGGGATCAGCACAGGACCGAGACAGGTCACACCTGAGAGGCTGGGGGCCTCCCCCTGTGATGCCAAAGCAGCAGTTATACAAACGCCCTCATCCACTGAAACCGCAGGGAGGGGAACAGTGTGGCGCACTGAGAGGACTGGAACATGACGCCACTGAAGCACAAAAGAGCAGAATTGATGGAAAAGTTGATTTCATGGTTTACTTAGAAATGACTGAATTAAATCTGCTCAGGTGTCATTTTGGCTTAGCGTTAGAAAATCAGATTGGGTTATATAAAATAAACGTATGTTTTAAAGTAAAATTTCTTACAAACCTGAGTCCGTGAATGTAAAATTTCAGTCTATTACATTTACTTGAGGAAGGAGTAAGAGAAGCGATTATTTTGCCTTTTTAAAACAAATTTTCTATTTAAGAGAACACAGTGGTAAACTGTTAGATTAAACTTCTGGGAGTCACTAATCTTACTGCATGTCAAGCTTCCTAATAATTTCTAGGATACATGTAATTGTGAAGCTTCATAGAAGCAGAGAGAAGTTATCTGCCAGTTACACTGCCTGGTTCTCTCTTGCTTTGTGAGGACATGCTCTGGCCCAGATTTCACATGGGAGGTCTCTAAGCAAATGCACGTGCTCGCATCACTCACATGGAGGAAGCTGTTAACCATGAAATGTCTCCATTTTATACTCTGAGAGCTGCATAGTTTATGTGACATTTTTCAAGGATCATACTCCATAACTCCTAGGATTCCAAGTTTATTTACCGTGAGCAATCCTAGATACCCCAGATACATCCCACTGAAAGCATTCCATAGATAAGGATTCTCCTGCTAGCAAATATCATTTTGTTTGACAGGGGGTCTTTCGTTAGCAAGTTTACAAGGAGATTTGATTAGGTCACCTTTCTTTGCTGGGGTAACCCCAGATAAAGTGAGAGAATGGTCTGCAGGCAGCTCCTCCTTGCCTTCCCTCCCTTCAGTCAGGGAGAGGAGATCCCTATACTAGAAAGGCAGGAAGAATTGTGATCTAGGGTCTTTCCTGCAGCCTGGTTTGCAACAATGGCACCTAGAACAGTGCCTGGCAGTTAGAAGGCAGTTAGTCTTTTTTTGATTGAATAAAATTGTCTATTGACAATGGAGTAAAGAAAAATGTAGTATATCCAAACTGTAGGATACATACACTCATTTAAAAATAATATGAGTTTCTATGCTGTAACAGCACAAATTAAAATAATAGCGGTTTAGATATAGAGAAGGATAGTTTGAGTAAACCCTCCAGGGCTGCTGTGGAGGCTCCACCCTCATCAGGAACCCAGGGTGCCTTCTGTTGTGTTGTTGCTGCTCTCCACATGGGGCTTTTGCCCTGAATTTTGAGATGGCTCCTCTAGCTTCACTTCCCCATTTCAATCAGCAGGAAGAGGGAGGTGAAGGCACAGTCTGGAAGTTACACACATCTCATTGGACAGACTCAGTCATAGGGCTTTGCCTAGTGCAGAGGAGGCTGGAAAATGTAGTCCTGAGCTGGACAGCCATGTATCTAGCTAAGATTTCTATTCTTGTAGAAGAAGGGGAGACTGGTTATTGCAGGAATGGTGAGCAGCCTCTGCCACCAGAAGTGGATCAATACATTACTGTTAGGGAAAGCTCCCCAGGGCACATTGAGTGGAAAAAGCAAGTCAAAAAAACACATATACTTAATATCCTGTTTTTGTGTAAAAAATTCCAACAGTCCTCAAAGAAACCTATACATTTTAAAGTGTAAATATGTCTATATGCAAATATATGGAAAAAATAGAAAGGAAACACTCCAAATGGGTAATAGTAGTTATCTCAGAGGTAGTAAATGAAAACTGGAAAGAATCCAGGGAATTTTTATCTTGTGTTGTTTAAACTTCTTATGATGGGAATATGAGCACATTTATTTAAAAAAAAAAAAACTTCCTTTGGAGAAAAAGTAAAAATTATTTTACTAAGAACAAAGTCAGTAAGAGATAGCCTTGGAAACAAACTGTGTTCACACGGTGTAGCCAATGACAGGCTCCATGGATTGCAGGCCAGGAGAGTTTCAGATTCAGCACATGGATTTTACTGCTGCTTTTTCAGTACAATGAGAGGAAGTTTTAAAATAGATGGCGTTAAAAAATCTGGAGAATTGTAGAAGGGTCACAGCTAAGGCCCCATGATGTAAGTCTCTCTAGGAAGGGTGGCTTTGGCCACCATGCTGTGCATACGGGGATCCTGGGGCCAGCATCGCACTGCTCTCCATTCCCCGCGGAAGGAAGGGAGGCAGGCACTGGGCAGCGGCACTCCGCGTCCACCCAGTCCTGGGAAGGAACAGCGGCTCCAGGGAGAGGAGCCTCATGGCCTGCGGCAGAGCTGGGGCCTGGGGCTTTGTGTGGCCTGCGCCGGGCGATCTCTCCTCGTCCCCACAGCGCTTGCCCATGGAGTTCATCCTGACCACAGTCACCGAGTGTGCTCGAATGGTGTTGCAGTGAGGACAGCTTCAGGCCTGTGGAGGGTCTGGGAAGCAGTGGGCAGAAGCCCCTGCCATCCTGGAATAGGGCAGAGGCTCCCCAAGAAGCTGGAATCAGTAGAACAGATGGCTCAGGGCCATGGAGGTAGAGGATCCCTGAGCAAGGGGGCACAGACTGGTGTGATCCCTCACTGTTGGCTCGTGTTCTGTGGGGTTTCCAGGAAAGGGAGACTGTTCAGAGCAAGGCAGCCACCACAGCCCTGCAGAACCAGAAGTGTCTGAAGAGTTGGAATCCGGTGACAGTGTATCAGTTAGTTCTGCTGCTTCTTCAGTTTTATAGAAATGGCTCAATAACACAGTTGTCTGCAGCTTGTTTTTAATCACTTCATGTTATTTCAGTGACATATCCATGCGGTCACCGGTAGCTGCAGTCTGTTCATCTGAACTCTGTATGGCCATGGCATGAATCTACTGCTACACGCACAGAGCCGCTGAACACACACACACTCACTAATGACGGGCTAGTGAGCACTCTTGTGCCTGTCTCCAGGCACGCTTGCCACACTTTTCAACTGCTGGCCGATCTGGGAGCTGTGAGGGGTGTCTCATGTGGCTTTGATTTGCATTCCCTTTATTACAAAGCTCTGCATTTCCTCTCTGTTGAGGCGCCTACTCACTGTTTGTCCCGCGTTCCTCTCGGGCTATCATTTCCTCATGGATTGCAGGAATGATAGGTGCCAGCTTCGAGTCCCTGGCTGATGGTGCACATTGCACGTGTGCCTGCCCCAGGCGTGACTCCTGTTTTCATGCTCCTCTTTGGATGACCAGATGTTCTTAACTTTAATGTAGCCAGATGTATACTCTTTTCTTTTATGGTTTACACTTTACATTTTTTTAAGATGGAGTCTCTCTCTGTCACCCAGGCTGGAGTGCAGTGGTGCGATCTCAGCTCACTGCAACCTCCACCTCTTGGGTTCAAGCGATTCTCCTGCTTCAGTCTCTCAGGTAGCTGGGATTGCAGGCGCACACCACCATGCCCAGCTAATTTTTATATTTTTAGTAGAGACGGGGTTTCACCATGTTGGCCAGGCTGGTCTCAAACTCCTGACCTCAAGTGATCCTCCCACCTCAGTCTCCCAAAGTGCTGGGATGACAGCCATGAGCCACCATGCCCGGCCTGTGTCTTATTTAATACATTTATTACTATCTGAGGTTAAATAAGATTTTCTCTCTTTTTCCCCTTAAAGTTTCTTGGAGTTAATGTTTATGAAAAGAATCAGCTGAGATGAAAGTTAATTTTCTCTGTGGTTCTAGCAGTAATCTCATCCTTCCACATGGATCAGCAGTGCCCCCTCTGTCATGAATCGTGTTCACGTACGTGTGGGTCTGCTTCTTGGTATTCTGTTCCTGCCTAGTCAGTATCCCCAGCTATACTTGAAAAAATTAGTACAGCTTTATAATAAGTCTTTACATTTGATAGGGCAGGTTTTCTTGTCCGTGCTTGGGCCTTGCTCTTTTATGTAGATTCTACAATCAGTTTACAAATTCCCCAAAATGCTATTGACATTTTCATTTGATCTGTAGATCAATTTGAGAGAATTGCTGTCTTCAGGATATCAAGCCTTCCTATCGATGAAAATAGTATCTCTCTTCTCTCTCATTTTGGTTTATTTCAGTAAAACTTTGTAATTTCCTTAATAAACCTCTTTAATTAGATTTATTCTCTAGCTAGATTTATTTCTGGGTATCTTATAATTTTATTTGCTATTATAAATGGTACCTTTTAAAAACTGTAAATGCTCCAACCTGAGGAAGCTGATTGAAAAAGGAGTAAAAATAGAATAAATTGTACATGCTAGCCCTTGTGATATATGGAAGTATAATTGACTTGTTGCTTTTTATATCCAGCTGCCCTATTAAGGTTAAGAAAGTTCCCTTCATTACTCTTTGTTAATACTTGTTTTCATGAATGGCTGTTCAGTTTTAGCTGTATTTTTTTGTTATTTTGCATTCATTGAGATCATGTTTCTTCTTTCTGATGCTAACATGGGAAATTAAAATGATCGATTTTCAAATGATAGACCATAGTTGCATTCCTGAGATAAACCTAACTTACAATAATCTTTTTATTTTATTAAAAAAATTTATATATATATGTATATATTTTAATTGTACTTTAAGTTCTGGGGTACATGTGCAGATCTTGCAGGATTGTTGCATAGGTGCACACATGCCATGGTGCTTTGCTGTCTCCATCTTCCCATCACCTACATCAGGCATTTCTCCCAATGTTATCCCTCCCCAGCCTCCCCACCCACTGCTGTCCTTCCACTAGCCCCCCACCCCCCAACAGACCCCAGTGTGTGACATTCCACTCCCTGTGCCCATGTGTTCTCATTGTTCAACACCTGCCTATGAGTGAGAACATGCAGTGTTTGGTTTTCTGTTCTTGTGTCAGTTTGCTGAGAATAATGGTTTCCAGATTCATCCATGTCCCTACAAAGGATATGAACTCATCCTTTTTTATGGCTGCATAGTATTCCATGGTGTATATGTGCCACATTTTCTTTGTCTAGTCTATCATTGATGGGGATTTGGGTTGGTCCCAGGTCTTTGCTATTGTAAACAGTGCCACAATGAACATACATGTGCATGTGTCTTTATAATAGAACAATTTATAATCCTTTGGGTATATACCCAGTAGTGGGATTGCTGGGTCAAATGGAATTTCTATTTCCAGATCCTTGAGGAATTGCCACACTGTCTTCCACAATGGTTGAACTAATTTACACTCCCACCAACAGTGTAAAAGCATTCCTATTTCCTCGCTTCTCATGTGGGCATTTATTGCTACAAATTTCCCTCTAGACACTGCTTTAATTGTGTCCCAGAGATTCTGGCGGGTTGTATGTTTGTTCTCATTGGTTTCGAAGATCGTTATTTCTGCCTTCATTTCATTGTTTCTCCAGTCATCATTCAGGAGCAAGTTGTTCAGTTTCCATGTAGTTGTGTGGTTTTGGGTGAGTTTCTTAATCCTGAGTTCTAATTTGATTGCACTGTGGTCTAAGAGACAGTTTGTTATGATTTCCGTTCTTTTGCATTTGCTGAGGAGTGATTTACTTACAATTATGTGGTCAATTTTAGAGTAGGTGTAATGTGGTGCTGAGAAGAATGTCTATTCTGTGGATTTGGGGTGGAGAGTTCTGTAAATGTCTATTAGGTCCACTTGGTCCAGATCTGCATTCAAGTCCTGGATGTCCATGTTGATTTTCTGTCTTGTTGATCTGTCTAATATTGACAGTGGAGTGTTAAAATATCCCACTATTATTGTGTGAGAGTCTAAGTCTCTCTGTAGGTCATTAAGAACTAACTTTATGTATCTGGGTGCTCCTGTATTGGGTGCATATATATTTAGGATCGTTAGCTCTTCTTGTTGCATTGATCCTTTTACCATTATGTATTCTTCTTCGTCTCTTTTGATCTTTGCTGGTTTACAGTCCATTTTATCAGAGACTAGGATTGCAACCCTTGTTTTTTGTTTGTTTGTTCATTTGTTTTGCTCTCTGTTTGCTTGGTAAATCCTCTTCCTTCCCTTTATTTTGAGTCTACGTGTGTCTCTGCTTGTGAGATGTGTCTCCTGAATACAGCACACCTATGGGTCTTGAATTTTTATCCAGTTTACCAGCCTGTGTCTTTTGATTGGGGCATTTAGGCTGTTTACATTTAATGTTATTATTGTTATGTGTGAATTTGATCCTGCCATTTTGTTACTTGCTGGTTGCTTTGCCTGTTAGTTGACACAGTTTCTTCAGTGCATCGTTGGTCTTTACCATTTGGTACATTTTTGCAGTGGCTGGTACTGGTTCTTCCTTTCCATGTTTAGTGTTTCCTTCAGAAGCTCTTATAGGGCAGGTCTGGTGGTGATGAAATCTCTCAGCAATCGCTTGTCCAGAAAGGATTTTATTTCTCCTTCACTTATGAAACTTAGTTTGGCTGGATATGAAATTCTGGGTTGAAAGTTCTTTTCTTTAAGGGTGTTGAATATTGGCCTCCACTTTCTTCTGGCTTGTAGGGTTTCTGCTGAGAGATCCACTGTGAGTCTGATGAGCTTCCCTTTGTGGGTGACCCAACCTTTCTCTCTGGCTGCCCTTAGATTTTTTCCTTCATTTCAACCCTGGTAAATCTGATTATTTAGTTAGCATTTCGTCTAACTTTTTAAAAAGGTTTTTAGTTACTTTGCATTGGGTTAGAACATGTTTCTTTAGCTCAGAGAAGTTTGTTATTACCTACCTTCTGAAGCTTGCTTCTGTCAGTTCATCAAATTCATTCTCCATCCTCTTTTGTTCCCTTGTTGGTGAGTAGTTGTGATCCCTTGGAGGAGGAGAGGTGTTCTGGTCTTGATGATTTCATCCTTTTTGCACTGGTTTCTTTCCATCTTTGTGGTTTTATCTACCTTTGATCTTTGAAGTTGGTGAGTTCAGATGGGGTCTCTGAGTGGATGTCCTTTCTGTTTCTGTTGAAGCTATTTCTTTTTGTTTTTTTAGACTTCCTTCTAACAGTCAGGTCCCTCTGCTGTAGGACTGCTGGATGTCCATTCCAGACCTTGCTTGCCTGAGAATCACCTGTGGGGGCTGCAGAACAGGAAGGATTGCTGCCTGATCTTCCCTCTGGCAGCTTTATCCCAGAAGGGTACATGCCAGCTATCAGCCAGAGCTCTCCTGTATGAAGCATCTTTTTGGTTATACAGGGGTCAGGGAACCACTTGAGGGGGCAGTCTGTCCCTTGTCTGCCTGCAGAGGCACTGCTGGGCTGTCACAGACTCAGTCCACTTGCTGTGTAAGCTTCCTCTGGCTTTTGTTTACACAGGTAGGTTTAGACCTGCCTCAGTAATGGCAGACACCCTTCCCCCCACAGAGCTCGAACGTCCCAGGTTGAGCTTGAACTGATGTGTTGGCTGCGAAACTCTCAAGTGAGAGGGCTTCAGTTTTCTGGTCTTTGTGGGGGTAGGACCCGCCCAGCCGTATCACCTGTCTCCCTGCTTTCAGTTCCCTCTCTTTCTGGGGAGTGGGTAGCTCCATCCCACGGGCACTTTCAGTGCTAGTCAAAATGTCTGCCCAGATCTGTGCCAACAACCTGCGGCGCTGGTGGGAGCTGCCGCTCAGATCTGTGCTGGTAACTTGTGGCACTTTTCAGCCCAGTGGGGATCTCCTGGTCTGTGGGTTGCCGGGGTGGTGGGAGAAGTGCAGTATCTGAACTGGAGTGCCTGGAGTGGGGAAGTCCCTGATCCTCCGATCAGTTGCACTTCCCGGATGGGGCAGTGCCCTGCCCTGCCCGGTTTGCCCTCTTGGGCTACACTCACTGTCCAACGAGTTCCACTGAAATGAACCTCGTACCTCAGTTGGAAATGTGGAGATCACTTGCCTTCCGCGTGTCTCTCGCTGGGAACTGTGCTTCGGAGCTGTTCCTGTGTGGCCATCTTGACGGAATCCCCCCGAGGATTTACGATAATCTTTTTATATACTGATGTATTTGGTTTGCTAATATTTTTGTATATTTTAAAATCTGTGTTTGATGAGACTGTCTCATACTTTCCTTTCCTATTATCTTTGTTGAGTTTTGGTATCAAGATTATAGTAGTCTCTTAAAACATAAAAAATTAGTGCTAGAACTTTTCTGTCCCTCTCTCTTCTCTTCACCCTCCCTTTCTTCTCCTTTTCCTCATATATTGAATCTTATATTTTATTTTTATCCTCCCTCCAGAGGATTTTAATAATTCTTTATTTGAAAAATTTAAAATTAGGGGTAAAGTCTGTTTTGTCTATTATTAAAGTGAAAGCGGCTTTTTCTGAGGCAACACTTCGTTTTTTTGTTTAAGCTTTTCCATTTCTGTTTTCGAATTGTTACTATAAGTGGCAGATTCTTCTGACAGCTCAAGAAGATCAGACTAAATTGGCAGATGTGGGTCACTGGTGTGCTGGGATAACTGGCACATTGAATCTTGGCTCTGTGATATTGCTGCATTCTTCCTGTAAATCTGCTTTTTCCAGGTCCTCCTCTCTGCTTTCTTACCTTACTTTTTGTTTTGTTTTGTTTTAATTTCAAGGCTGTTTGGTCATTTCCTTAGTGCACACCCACCTCCTTTACTGCTGAAGAAACTGTGTGCTTTGTCTCTGTCTTTAAAGGCTCTCGTCCTAGCCTGTTGCGTGGCACGTCGTAGGCCCGAAGATATTTTGGAATAATTTAAATTAATATCTCTATGTGAATTTCTTTTCCTGTGTAGTATTCATCTTTTTCTTTCTTGACTAAGACACCCAGTCTTTGTGCACATTTTTCTCCTTCCTTTCACGAAAGGTGATTTGCTATGATCAGGAACCTCTCTTTGGCTCCTCACACGTTACTCCGTAACTGTTGCTGTAAGTCTGTCCGGTTTTAGGTTTGAAATGGAAGTTTGTTGATTCTAAAATAGTTTTGCTTTTGGACTTAGAAATCTTCCTCCTACGTAGAGTTTTGTTGTAGCAGATTTAACCAGGTGTGCTGGTTACTCAGCTACTGCCCCTCAGCCTTAAGCCCACCCTCTATGACACCAACAGGGTCTCTGCACCACCTTCCTGCTCACCAGCTGTATCCCTGTCAGGCTCTGTCCCCCGTGGTGCTACCTGGAGCTGGCGAGGCAGGAGTATCACCATAACAACAGTTCAACCCCACGGTGGGCAGTTCCTTCCCTGCCCAGTTTGCAGTTTGCCTGGCTCACGGGGCCAACCTCCTGGCCCCTCAGAAACAATGGATGGGCTGGGTGCTGGCTCACACCTGTAATCCCAGCACTTTGGGAGGCCAAGGTGGGCGGATCATTTCAGGTCAGGAGTTTGACACCAGCCTGGCCAGCATAGTGAAACCCTCTCTCTACTAAATATACAAAAAAAATTAGCTGGGCGTGGTGGTGTGCGCCTGTAGTCCTGGCTACTTGGGAGGCTGAGGCAGGAGAATTGCTTGAACCTGGGAGGCAGAGGTTGCAGTGAGCCCAGATCACGCCACTGCACTCCAGCCTGGATGACAGAGTGAGACTCTGTCTCAACAAACAAACAAAGAAAGAAACAAACCAACCCACCCACCTGAGGGCTGGAGCCCCACACTTGCTCAGTGATCTGGGCCTCAGCTCCACCAGCCTTTTTACTCTGAGTTGCCGAGTTGGAACAATTCCCTCTGCTTCCCCATGTTTTCCCAGCCCTGGGGTGGCAGCTGCTTCCCGAGGTTGCTACTCCATGGCATCTTAGAGTCCCTCTGCCCTTTCATCCCTCAATGCCAAGCTACCCCTTCTCTACACAGGACTCTCTGTTAGAACCATGGGTAGTTTCTGTTTCCTGAGTGGACTCTGAAGAATACAGCAGGAGATGGGAATATGTGAGCTAGAAATCTCACTCCTTGTAAGGCTCCATATTGCCTCTTTTTGGAACTACCTTCAGATGATTTGGTGCCTCTTTCCAGCTCAATACTCTCTTGCATTGTCTATTTGTTTGGTAAATATTTATTGAGTACTTACTATGCACCACGCACTGTGGGGGGGCTGGGGGTGTGGTGGTGACCAGGACACAGTACTTGCCTCACTGGGGCTTATTTACTAGTATTCATTTAGACTGAATTGGTTAGGAATTTTTAGTTCTAGCAGTGTGGGTTATGAAAGAAAAAAAAATACATAAATTGCATTACATCAAAATTTTAAAATTCTGTACATTACAAAACACAACCAGCAGAATGAAGGTAACCCACAGCCACCGAGAAAATATTTGTAAGCCATCTATCTGATATGAGTTAATATGCAGAGTATATAGAGAACTCCTGTAACTCAGCAACAAAAACAACCCAGTGACAAAATGGACAGAAGTCCAGTGTGAGTTCTATGAAGTAGAACTAAAAATGAAGACAAAGAAAAATTTTAAAAATGAGCAAAGGATTTGAATAGACATTTCTCTAAAGAAGATACACAGATGGCCAGTAAGCACAGGAAAAGCTGCCCAGCACTATTAATGATTTGGCCAGTGCCAGTGAAAAGTGCAGGGAGTGCCACCTCACACTCCTTGGGATGGCTGCTGTAAAGCAACTGCCACCACCTCAACAAAAGAGAAAGTAACCAGTGCTGGCCGAGATGCAGAGGAACTATAAGCCTTGTGCACTGATGGGTGGCAGTGTCAGTGGTGCAGCCGCTGGGGAAGCGGTGTGGTGGTTCCTCAAAAAACGAACAGTGGAATTATCGTATGACCCAGCAATCCTGTTCTAGGTATATACCCAGATAATTGAAGTCAAGGTCTCGAGGAGCTGTTCTTCATACACATGTTCTTAGCAGCATTATTTGCACTAGCTGAAAGGCAGAAGCCACCCAGATGTCCATCATCAAGTGATAGACAAACACAGTGTGGTCCATCCATGCTGCGGAATATTATTCAGCCTTGAAGAGGAAGGACACTGTGACCCTTGAGGACACCATGCTCAGTGAAATCAGCCAGTCACAGAAGGAGAGACACCATCCGATTCCACTTCCATGGGATTCCTAGAGCAGTCAAATTCATAGAGACAGAAAGTGGAAGGCAGGGCCTGGGAAGGGGAATGGAGAGTGCCTAGTAAATGCGGGCAGAGCTTCAGCCTGGGAAGATGAAGAGTTCTGGAGGATGGTGGTGATGCTTGTATAACAATATGAGTACACCTAATGCTGCTGAGCCAGCCAGCATGGTAAATTTTATGTGATCTGGATTTTAAAATCAGATTGAATAAGTATTTGGAAAGTCTAATAAAAAACAGCAGTGCAGTGGTAGAGCAAGAGCTGGGTATTGTCCCAGCCATGAGCTGTGTGACCTTGCGTGGACTTGCTTCCCTGACTTCCGGTTCTCAACTGTGGATTGAGGTGTTGGAAGCGTTCTTGTGCCAAAATGATTCTTCATCCTGAACTGATGGTCGCATGGGATGAGGCTTTTTTTTTTTTTTTTGAGATGGAGATTTGCTCTTGTGGCCCAGGCTGGAGTGCAATGGGGCGATCTTGGTTTACTGCAACCTCTGCCTCCCGGGTTCAAGCGATTCTCCTGCCTCAGCCCCCCCGAGTAGCTGGGCTTACAGGGATGCATCACTAGGCCCAGCTAATTTTGTATTTTTAGTAGAGACAGGGTTTCTCCATGTTGTTCAGCCTGGTCTCGAACTCCTGACCTCAGGTGATTTGCCCGCCTTGACCTCCCAAAGTGCTGGGATTACAGGCATGAGTCACAGAGCCCAGCGATTCATTGTTGGTACCGAGAGTGGCCGAGAAATTTGGTACCTGGGTAGGGGGTGAGGTTCTACCTCCCCCTTCCCTTCTCCCCATTTCTAGTGGTTTTACTTTGGAGGGAACCCAATGCTTCTCTGGGCCTGTCTGTGATAGTAATGCCAGTTGACTGGCCGTCCCTTGGGGCCCTGTAGCCAGGCAGGTTGATTGGCCTGAGGCCCATGGTCTTCCCTGAAGCCAGCTGGCTCACTCTGGCTCATTGCGTCCTGGATGCTTGGGAGCCGGGCTGGCCGGGTGGCCGGGCTCTGTGGGCTCTCTCTGCTCAGTGCCCTTGAGTGGTGGGTGCGGTGGCTGAAGGCTGGGCGGTGCAGATGGTGCCGTGGGGCACCACTTGTCTTCTCAGACAGTCGTGAGGAGTCCTTCTCAACCTCAAAGCTGGAGTTTGGAAAAGTGGCCCTTGAGGCCGTTTATTGTCTTCCCTGCTTAGTACTCTTTTGGGAAGAGTTGAGATTATGTGACACCAGCAGGGGGTGCTAAATCAGTGGAGATTCTCTGAGTTTATTAAATAAAAAACTTTGGCAATTTGAGAAACACGAATAGATGCTGGTCTCTCCCTGCTGTGGAAGTGTCACGTTTGTTACTGGCCTTCTTTCCGTGGGTGGATATAGTTCTTTGCAGGTATTGTTTTCTGTCTGCTTGTTGGACTTTTCCTTTCTCCTCTGCCTCTCCAAAGCACACAGCACATCTGCGTGTGGCCAGGCGCTGGACTTCCTGTGTTTTGCCTGTGCTGGGAGCAAGTTTCAGGGCTGACTGTGGAAGGGCTGCCCGCCTGGGGTGTGGTCAGGGCTGCCGGGTGCCATGGCTCACGCCTGCAATCCCAGCACTTCGGGAGGCCAAGGATAGCGAATTGCTTGAGTCCAGGAGTTTGAGATCAGCCTGAGCAACACAGCAAGACCCAGTCTCTACAAAAAATACAAAAATTAGTCATGCCTGTGGTCCCAGCTACTCAGGAGGCTGAGGTGGGGGGATCACTTGAGTCTGGGAGGTCTTGGCTGCAGTGAGCTGTGATCATACCACTCACTCCAGCCTAGATGACAGAGTGAGATACTGTCACACACACACACACACACACACACACACACACACACACACAATTAAACTCTCTTGTCACTGTCCACCTAAATAACAGAGATGCTCTCTGAAGAAGGGATGTTTGTCTGGGGCGAGGCACGGAGTAGGCAGATACTTGCCATGTCTGCAATCCATAGCTGCAGAGGCCAAGGAAGACAAAGGGTTTTAAAGGAAGAATGAGGATCACATGATTGTTCTGAGATAATTATCCTTGCTACAAGGGTCAGCATCCAGGGTGATGCCAGGCTGAAGGTGGGTGGGCAGTTGCTGGGCAGATGTCCTCACAGTGTACTTTGAGTAGGCTTCAGGGGCCTGTGTGCTGGGCTGTGGTTTGCGCAGTCTTTGTGCTGGATCTGTTATTACCAGGCATGCGATCCCCTGCTTCATGGCCTTCCCCAGCTCTGTTAGGGTTTTTAACACAAGTGGCTCATTTTGATTCTGACAGCCTTAATCTCACAAAGCCATGGTTTCATTACCCCCCCGTCCCAAGAGCAGAACATAAAGAATAGCAAATCTGTATGTCAAATGAGAACAAGGTCACTCATGGCTTTAGCAGTGGACTGAACATTTCCCGTCATTGCTGTTGCAGTAACATGTCTGCACGCTGCGCAGGTGCCTCGGGCTCCCGTTGTTGGGCAGCCAGGCCCCCGTGTTGTGGCCTCTGCGTCGTGTCTCTCATGAGCACGGCTGAGCACCTTCTCGGGCCTCCCCTCAGCTGCAGCTATGCACCTGCCAGAAGCCGGGTGCTGTACTGGGCAGCAGGTTTTCAGGCAGCATCAGGCAAAGCAGAGGGCTCGGCTGCTGTCCCACGGCAGTCCCCTGGGGAAGATGCCTTGTATGGGAAGGAGAAGACCCAAAGGCTGAGAGAGAGGATGCTGGGGAGTCAAAGTTAGATGGGGGCTTGGAGGTCTCTTATAAGAGGGGTTATTTGGGTTGGGGGGTCAGGGGAGGGAAGAACATGCAGAAAAGCCATGAGGCAGCACCCAGGAGAGGCCCTGCCAGCAGCACAGAGCCACGAGGAGCCTCTGTGGGCACCAAGCCTGGCTGGCACAGGGCAGGCAGGGAACAGGACCACCAGTGGGGAGGCCAGATGTGCACCAGGCTGGGTCGTGGGTCTGCAAGGGAATTGCTGGATTCTAGGTACATTTAACAGCTTGGATCAGCTGTGAGCACATTTTTTGAAAAAGAAATTTCTTAGCCAAGTTTTTTTCAAGAATCTGTCATTCCTTAACTTGCTAGCAAGGAACCCAAAAGATGACCAGGCAAGTGCAGGCTTCAGAGAGGACGTGACCGGAGGGGCGAGAGGAGGGTGTGGACCCAGAGTGTGGACATGGCAGCTGGCCTAAGCAGGAGGGTACGGGGGTGGCAATTTATCTGCCAGCATAGAAGAGTGCTCTGTGGCAGGACGCCCAAGGTGGCTGCCATCCGGAGCAGAGATACCAGCAGGCCATATCCATGTCTGAATGGGAGCACAGGCTCCCTCCAAGGGTGTCCTACAGGCTGATTTACAGAAGGCAGGAGCCGGTGTCTCTGAGCCTTGGGAGGCAGGCAGGTGCAGGCCACTGCAGTGCCCTCTCTAGCCTCGGAGGTACGATGTGCTCGGGGCCTGCTCCTTAGTTTGGGAACAAGCAGTGGCACCACTAGTGTCTTGGAGTTAACTGTTGACTGGGGCGCCTCAGCTTGGTGTGTGCCTGACCCCTGTGCTGGCCGGTCTGTCTGGCACCTGGCCGCTGTGCCTTAGGCCTCCGCCTGCTGGCTGCCCTCTGCGGGCATTGTCACTTTCAGGATGACAGCCTTAGAGCCTTCTCCGGGCCTGGCAGGGGCCCAGAGATGGTGTCCCTCCCCAAGCATCCTTGAGTGTGCCTGGCAGCCACAGGCCCAGGATGTGGGACCTCTTGCCTGCCAAGAGGACAGTGACACCCCTCTGCCCATCCTTAGGCCCAGCTCCCATGTCAGCCTCTTGGGGCAGGGTCTCTGGATTCCTCAGTGGGCTCTGCCTCTAGGGTCTTGTCCTGGGATGCCATGCCTGTGCCATCCTCTCTGCCCATGGCGTCTGCTGTGGGTGAGGTTTGGGAGCCCTTCCTGAGTCCAGTGGGCACCTTACCTGTGCTCCTGGGGACTTGGTGTCACCCTATTCCCCTCCACCTCAGGCTAGGGGAGCCCCAGCACTTGGTGGAGATGTGCCTGGTAGGAGTTGAGTGAGTGGACCCAGGAAGCGAGAGGAATGTGAAATTACGTGAACAGCTTCTTGTTTTGGTTCTTGTTATTGGGATGTGAAGATTTGACTAGCAAACATGGGATGTCTTATCACCGTCCTGAAGGACCCATTTCTGTTTGTGATACAGGCTGTGTATCCCTAATCTGAGCTGCTTGGACCAGAAGCGTTTTGGAAGAATATTTGCATTATATTTACCGGCTGAGCAACCCTAATTCAGGAATCCGAAAACCCCAACGCTCCAATGAGCATTGCCTTTGAGCATCATGTCAGCCCTCAAAAAGTTTTCGATGTTGGAGCATTTCAAATTTTGGATTTTTCAGTTAGGGCCGCCCCGCCTGTGGCACCCTTCTGAGACAGGAAGCTCCGGCAGCCTCCATCTTTGTCTTCTGTCAGCCTCCCATTCACTTCCTCCTGAGCCCGGCTGTCTCCTCTCCCTTTCTCCTCTCTGACAGCAAACATGAGATGTCTTTACTGTCCCTAAGAGGGGGTGGAGAGATAGGGGTGTGGGAGAGGGGAGGGTGGAGAGGTGGGGGTGTGGGTGGAGGAGAAGGTGGAGGATGGAGGTGTGGGCGGAGGGTAGGGGCCTGCAGAGGCCTGGGGATGTGGTGTGGTGTGTGGCTGGGCCATGACAGTGGGTGGAGAAGGAAGGACTTTCCAGTTGAGGAGAGGCCCAGTGCAGGGAGACCCGGGCGGGATTGGGTCTAAGGACATGAGGGGGTGTGTGGAGTGTGTCAGTGTGGTGGGCAGGGAGAGAGGGGAGGGAGTCATGGACGGGAGACCTGCTCCACCTGGCTTCCAGGAAGGTGCAGGCATGCTGCCATTTTCCCCATGGTCTTACAAGGAATTGCTGCAAGGTTTTCTACAAGACTCTTACACAGGTGGAGAGACAGAAGCAGCTGCAGAGCCTGTAAATCTTAACATAAACAGGTTCCCTTCCTTTGAGCCTGAAATTGGTCACTTAGGATTCCAAGTCCTCAGGAAAGCAGAGCTCCCAGCTGTGATGTGTTTTATTTTTAAGAGGTGGTGACTGATATGCTAGAGCCAGCTTCTCATTTGGGGAAGTGTCTAGCATAATGATAGGAACAAAATCGATGTTTGTTCAATTGAATTAATTCTGGTCATTTCCTGGAGGAAGACAGACAGGGTGTTTTAATAGCTGGTTATTTCCTGCGCCAGAGTTGGTTGGGTCCTCAGACAGCAGCTGAATGCTTAGGGATTCTTTCATTTCCTAAAGTGCTTATCGAATCATGAAAAATGCTGAACACCTGCCCTCTTGTTGATTGTCATTGCTCCTAATGTCCTGTGTCCATTGTCCAAGACATCCCTGCATGCCATTTCATTTGATGTGGGTAACAGCCTTGCAGGTGGGCTGCTGTCACCCTGTTCTGTGATGCCAGTGGTGGAGGCTTGGCGGGAGGCACACAGCTGGCAGAGCAAACACTTGATGATCCTGGGATGCTCTTTTTTTTCCAATTTTGTGTTTTTTTCTTGTATAAAATATACCTAACATAAGATTTACCCTGGGAAGATTTTAAGTCTTGTGTTTTTAAGTCTTTGTTCCACAGTATTCCTTGCTTTTCTGCTATGCCATGCATTGGACAAGACTAAACATCTTTATCCAAAAGAGTAATCTGATACCTTTTTTCTTTGCGTTTAGGGCTCAAAATTTGGGCGGGGCATTGGACTCACTCAGCCTTCCCCACGCACGCCTGCCCGGAGATCATTTGGGAGATCCAAGAGATTCAGTATCACTCGCTCCCTTGATGACCTTGAGGTAATTTCATTTTCATTTCTCTTGTTTCCTCTTTCAGGTTTTAAAAAATGCAGGTGCACCACCTGGCTCTTCCTCGAGTCCCTGTGGCCTCCCCCTCCCCCCTCTTTAGTGGTAACCCCTGTTTTCCAGGGGCAGCGTCCCCATGCACATTTGGGGACCTTTCTACCCTGCGATGTGTCTGAGCTGTCACAGGGCTCTCTAGGTGCTCCTCTGTGTGCCAGACTCCAGTGAACACTTCTAGAAATGAGCTGGTTTAATCCCCACAAAAACTCTCCGAGGCAGGGCCTGTCGTTGCCCCCTTTAAAGACGGGATGTTGATCCACAGACACAGGTAGGTATCATTTTATGTGGTTCTTCTATCTTTTTGACATCTTTTTTTTTTTTTTTTGGAGTCAGAGTCTTGCTCTGTCACCAGGCTGGAGTGTAGTGGCGTGATCTCGGCTCACTGCAACCTCTGCTTTCTGAGTTCAAGAGATTCTCGCACCTCAGCAGCCTCCCAAGTAGCTGGAACTACAGGCGTGCACCACCACACCTAGCTAATTTTTAATAAAGATGGGGTTTCACCATGTTGGTCTGGATGGTCTCGAACTCCTGACCTTGTGATCTGCCTGCCTTGGCCTCCTAAAGTGCTAGGATTATAGGCTCGAGCCACCGTGCCCAGCCTCTGTATTTCTTTTGTAAAGAACAATGAATAGATTTTATTTTTATAGCAGTTTTAGCGTTGCAGAAAACTTGAGCAGAAAGTATGGAGAGTTCCCTTATGCCCCCCACCCACTTGTTAAAAATGCCCTGTGTCATTAGTTAGTATCGTTTTCTGCATTGGTGTGGACGTTTGCTACAGTTGACAGGCCGGTGTGGGCGCGTGATGTTTAGCTCAGGTCCACAGCTCACATGCAGGTTCCTGCTCGTGCTATCTTCTCTGTGTGTTTGGACAAACATCCCATGCCATCTACCACCGCCCTGGAGATCCTCTGTGCCCCACCTGTTTATCCCTGCACCCTCCCCTTGAACACTGACAACCACTGATCCTTTGACTGTCCCATTTTGCATCTTTTAAAATTTTATACAGGTACAGCTATATGTCTTCAGGTGTGTGTATGTCTTCTTCGAGAACATTAAGTCATGTTTTGAAGGTTTACTCCTGGAGTTTCAGCTCAGTCCTTTTACTTGCTGTATGGCGTTCTGTTAGGAATCTATGACGATTCTCGATGCCTTCCGCTGTCGACAGACACTCGGTGGGAGTGGGAGATAGTCTACTGTTACGGCATTCTTGTACATGCCTCCTTGAGCGTGTGTGGGACAGGTGAGAGTGTTCCTAGCTGGGAAGGGCCTGCATGAGTGGTGTGGCCAGGCTCTGCCCACAGTGGCTGTTCTAACTCCTGCTCTTCCAGGAGAAGAGGTGGCTTCAGGGATGGCAGGGGTCTGGGGATTGGCATGTTGGGGCTGCAAATAGGAATCTGCCCATGGATGCCCTGTTTAGCCTTGGTCTCTCTGGAGAGCTTGAGGGCAGGTTGGGGCTAGCATGCCATATCTGGACAGGCAGCAATCAGAATCGGTTGCAATGGGGCACCCATGCTGCTGTTGAAGACACAGAAGGTGTGTGTATTACCTGCGGCAGGGCCTAGCCTGAGTTTGAGGACTGCGGGACCATTTTTGGCTCACTCTGCCATACTGAGCTGACCCATCTGTGCACCAGTCTTGTTCCTTTTCCTCCTTTTTTGTAGGTCATGAGGAGTTCACCATGTGGCCCTAGGTGTGGGCTGACAGCTGTGCTGGTGCCCTGGTGAATGATATGTGGGTCTGGGCCACGTGCTCTGCACAACCTGCCCCTTCCCTGCTGGATGGAAACTTCTGTCTCGTGGTGGATTGCTGCTGGGCTTGCCCCATGCCAGGGTCAGTGCCATGCACTGGTGGACGGCTCCGGCGTCTAATCACTGGGTGTCCCCAGTGGATGCTCCATTTTCACCTTGCTGCTTTCCACATGGTGTGTGGTCCTGCTGTCTTTGCCCCACACCTGAAACTTCTAGCTGTAAATCACTTACTGGGGCCAAGAAGGATGGCCCAGGTGGCAGGCTGCCTGCCCTTTTCTACGTGGTCCCTGCTTGCTGCTGGCAGCCTTCTATGACTTCTGGGAGAGGGATCTGAGCAGCCTTCCCAACTGAGGGGTGGTTTGCCTCTTGAGCCCATCATCCTGAATAACACAGAGGAAGACGCTCTGTAGGAAAATGTTGTTTATTAATATTTGGGAATGGGCATTGCAGTGAGAATCTGCATGCTGTAGTGAACGACGCGTGTTGAGGGAGGTCAAGGAAGACAGAGGTTTTTAAAGGAAAAATGAGAGGGTCAGTGACCGTTCTGAGATAATTCTCCTGCAAGGATGGTAACAGTCCAGGGCAGGACAGGCAGTTGCGGGACCCATGTCCTCAGAGGAATATTTCTGTGTGTAAGGCTGAGATGGCCTGTGTGCAAGGTTGTGGTCTTTGCGATTTTCGGTGTTGGATTTGTTATCAGGTCTGTCAGCATAAGAACCCTCCCTTCCTGGCCTTCTCTGTCTCTATTTGTTAGGGTTTTTAGTACAAGTGACTCCATTTTCATTCTGGCAACTTTCGCATTCCCCCCTTTTAATTAAGATCTTTCTCCAAAAGCTTAGCTGACCAGTCATCCCGTAGTCAGGCTTTGATTGCCCCTTGGTGCGAGGATGGAACTGTCCCAGTTTGGTGTGGTCTGGTTCCACATCAGCAGGACGTGACTGGTGACGAGGAGTCAGTGTCAGCTCACTTAGCCACATTCGAGCAACCAAGGGGGTGTGGAGGGAGTGGCCCCAGGCGCAGGCTACCTGGAGTTCACTGTTACATACAGTTTTGTGTGTTCCATGGGTGTTGGCCATCATCTCAACTCACTGGGGCCAGCATGATTCTGACAGGAGTTGTACTTCTGCAGAGACTAAAGCAAGAGATACAAAATTTAAAAAGGGAAAATGCAGAGTAAAATTAATAATAATATAACAACCCAGTTTGCATAATGGTCTTGAGTCATGGACATAGGCTTAAAGCCAACCAGTTGAATAAATTAAATGGCCATGGGGAATTGCGTGAGACTCTTTATAATATGTGGACTGTTTTCTTTTGGGGGTGTGTGTATTTTTTCATTTTTGTGGAGAATGGGGTTTCTCATGTTGCCCAGGCATATCTTGAGCTCCTGGGCTCAAGCTGTCTTCCTGCCTCTGCTGGGGTTACAGGGATGAGCCACCGTGCCCAGACCCATCTTCTTCTTTTTTGTATATTGGCCTTAAATTTTCCAGAAGAGTGTATCCAGGTGTAGCATGTAGTATCAGCAACAGCATACACATTTCCTGCTTTAGGCAGTGGCCAATGGAGAGCAGTTTTATCATCTAGTGTCCCATGACTGAGTTGGATTAAGCAGAGAGTGAGCGACAGTTGTGTTAGGGATATTGCCAAAGTCACCCGCTAGGTGGACTCAGGGATCTCTTAGGGTTCTATTTAGTTCCCAGCAGAAGCTACTGATTGTGAAATTTCCATCACACCATTACTCTGCCAAGTCAAAAAGGTAGGCATTAAGGGGAAAATGTCTCATTCTCATATGGAGTTTTGTTCCAGTGCCTTGGGAGAAGCTGCCCACAGCATGAAGCTGTCAGCTTCTGGTCCTGTCTTGTGGTCTGAGTGTCTCTGGTTGTGGCATCAGTGGTTTGGTGAACTCTGGGTGCGGCCCATACATCAGGAATGAGACTTGTTCCTTAAAATTCATTTAGTTTCAGCTTGTAGGGCTTCAGGAATAGAGTAGTTCTCTGCTTTTAGTAATTGTGTGGGAGAAAGTTGGATGGGAGGAAGCTGGAAGAATTGAGGAGGTAGTCTAGTCTATAGGTGGATAACAGGAGCTTGGAAACAGTGCATAGGGCTCCAGTCTAACAACAGGAGTATTGCAGCTTTTCTTCAGAAACATGGCATTTTCTCCCTACATTGATCACACAAGAAAAAATCACTCAGATTTTAACAACCTCCTAAGGCTGGGAAGCCAAACCAAGGCAGACTTTAGACTTTTTCTACAGTCTTAAGGTTTCTGGGCCTGACAGGAAGTGACAGTTTTTACTTACCCACTGTAAGGCCGGGAACCCTTGAAGCAGGGTATTCTATGCACGTTCTCAAATATGAGATTCCAGACAAAGTGCTGGGAACAAAACCAGTGTTTTCAGTTGTATCCTGCTATCAAGAAGGAACAGATTTTTTTTTTTTGTAAATAACCACATTGCCATAAGAATACTCATGAATAGTTTCCAAATTTTGGAGGGATCAAGTAGGGAGAAAAAGCAAATGTTTTTTCTTTTGTTTTCACAAAAGTATACTTTATCAAATTGCTGTAAGGTATGGATAGCTTAAGAAAGAAAATATCCTTAGATCTGGAAAACAAAACATTTAAGTAAAGAACTAACAATGTTTCAAATAAAAGTCATAAAACATCAGTTATTTAATCTCATGTAATTCATTTTTCTGCTTGATCTTGATAAGTAGTTTCACAAATTCATCAGTTTCTTTATTAGAGTTCTGAGAATTTTCATTTAGTCTGTTGATCTTAAAGTTATTAGAGACCTGTATTTAAGAGTACCTCTTAGAGTCTTTTCAGTGAATCTGATTGCAAATGCTTTTAGAGAAACATCAAAACAATAACAATGGATAAGTAAAACAGAATAGCCATGGTTGAAATCTGGTGGAAGTTCATCATACCTGCAACGGACAAGGAGATGTGGCTATTTCTGTAGCATACAACATAATAACGAGTCATGACATATTAGGTTTTTATACAGTTCTGGAATATTCCTATAAAAACATACCTGCAAATGTAACTGAAAGAAGGCCTAGCATCACTTACCATTTTACAGTGCTTTTATACAATTTACCAACAAGCCTGATCAGTTACTGTCTTTATAAGATGAGCAGTGCGTCCTTTGAGGTTCTCCAGGAGCTTGACTGGAAAATACTAAAGCTAATTATGAGTCAAAAAGATTTCATTTAGAATTTGTATTTTGGGGAAGCCCATCGAAGACAGCAAAAGATTTAAAACATCTGATCAAAACAGGAGCATAGGCCACTATTAAATAATAGTCGTTCATTTAACCAGAATGAGAAAGACTTCAGAAGCAATACAGGGAGTTCCATGAATGTGAACGAAACAACTCACTCAAAGCTCAGTTTTCCTAAAAAATAAAAATAACTTAATGAAGACAACACAGGAAATTATCCTGATAAAACGTAAAATCTTTGTTTCGTAGGCCAGTTACCAAAAAGGTAAAGAAAAACTTCCTATGGTGTGATTGCTTCTCCTCATGGGAAGCCCATTTGGTTTGCCTGGAGGTGGAACCTGATGAAAAGTACTTGAATTTAATGAGACATAGGAAGAGTGCGTCCCAGGTTCTGAGTGTGCACCATGTTATAGAGGGATGTGAATGGGACAGTTAGCAACTTGAACAGGGCGACTCATGACTGTCAGCCACGGCATGGGAAGTTCTCTGGTTCCATGGGACACTTCAGACGCATCCAGAAAAGTCAAATGTACAGAATCGAGCTATACAGGTGGAAACAGTGCATCAGACCGTAATAACCAAGTTAAAACTGGAGAACAAAGTGACGGGAGCTGGAGCTCACAACAAAGTTGAAGGAAAGAGTCCCCTCCCTAGCCAAGCAAGCAGCTGCACTTCTCAAAGGGAGAGAGCTGAAGGCAGTGATGCGCAGCCTGCAAGTCATGCCCAGCAAGGCGGCGCCAAAGCTGAGCTTCTCAGCTGTGAATCCGAGAAGCTTCGAGAGGAAGACTGCCTTCAGAAATGAAATTGCTGTTCTAAATGAAGACAGCATTTCTTTTTTTTTTTTTTTTTTTTTTTTTGAGACGGAGTTTCGCTCTTGTTACCCAGGCTGGAGTGCAATGGCGTGATCTCAGCTCACCGCAACCTCCGCCTCCTGGGTTCAAGCAATTCTCCTGCCTCAGCCTCCCGAGTAGCTGGGACTACAGGTGTGCGACACCACGCCCAGCTAATTTTTGTATTTTTTAGTAGAGACAGGGTTTCACCGTGCTGACCAGGATGGTCTCAATCTCTTGACCTCGTGATCCACCCGCCTGGGCCTCCCAAAGTGCTGGGATTACAGGCGTGAGCCACCGCGCCCGGCCGAAGACGGCATTTCTAACCGGAAACTAGGGAAATTAAATGGAGACTGTGAAATAGAAAAAAACTGTAGTTTAGAAGCTTGTTTTATAAACATATTTCAGAATTAAAATTCAAAGCGTCCTGCAGTTTTACTGATAGCCAATCAATAGTTGAAGAAAACCTTGTTGTTCCAACAGAAGTGGACCACATTTTTTGTTTTGTATTAGTGTATTTTTAATATTAAAGCTTGGTCTTTAGAATTATGATTTTCTTCTAATTATAACCAACTTAATCATACAAAATTTCTTTCATAAATTCATCCTTCACAGACCTTTTATGACCAGTATAGACCTTCAATGACATCCTTCAGCCTTTCTGCTTTGTTCTGTACTTCCTCTTTCTTAAAAAAAAACATGGGCATTTTACCTTAGGACAAAAATTTGCCACATAGGAGTTTTTCTCATACAAAGTTATTCTCTTCTCTCTCTCTCTCTCTCTCTTTTTAAAATAGATATATGGACCTTGATAGACCAGGATATTCTCTTCTCTTTTTAACCTTCCTTACTAAAAATACATATAAATACCTATAACTTTCTTCACATCTCTCTCCTACTTAGTGGTTTCTTTCTAAATCTATATTTTGAAACAACTTTTAAATAATCTCCAAACTAGACAAAATTACTCTTTTTTCTCAGTAAAGAACACATTTTTATTCCTCTCTTATAATTTTTCTCGTCAGAAACATATCTTACTTTTGGTATACTTTGTATACTGAAATATATATATATATATATATATACATACATATATATATATATATATATATGTGAATTTTAACTCTTAGTAACCTTAAAACTTTGGAAGTAAGTTTTAAACTACTTCTCACATATCAGTATTTTATAGGTGAGAACCATTTTATAATTTTTGGAAACATGTTTTTCTATAACATAATGATTTTGTGTGTTAACAGGCAAAGATATATGTAGTCTTTCTCTAAAATTTGATAAGCCAAGAACAAACTAACCTTTGTGTTCAGCAATTTATGTTTTCGTACTTTATCTTATATGGAAATGACTTAGACATTTAACGAATATCTATCATTTAATTTAACATAACATAACTTGAAGATTTCAAATTACATGACAGTTTATTTATAAGCACTTTCCCATCTACGTTTACCTAATTTATTGATTTTTAATAATTAGACCTAGGCTACTTATGAAAGCTGAGATATTAGAAAAGCTAGTCTTCATTTCAAGTTATTTCCCTTTTAACCATTTGTATAGCCTATGAATATCAGGGTTTCACCTAAGAACCTTAAATATATGGGTATTTTGCTGATAACACAGAAGATACGGCAGCTTTTATTAAACTAACAATGTGAGTCTTAGTCATCAAAAAGTTATACAAATAAAGATCATTGTGTCTTTAGGCTGAATTTATACTTTAATCATCTTAAGACATCTAGTTGAGGTAAATATAATCCTGTCTAACCAGTAGAGCCAGGCAAAAATGTATGCTGCCAGTTTTGAAGACATTTCTATTTTTATTTTATCAACAAATTTAAAACCAACTTATTTATCAAAGATTTGCTTAAGTCAACTGGGTGCAGTGGCTCATCCCTGTAATCCCAGTATTTTGGGAGGCTGAGGCAAGAGGACTGCTCGAGCCCAGGAGTTTGAGACCAGCCTGGGCAACATGGCAAGATCGCATCTCTACCAAAAATAAAAAAAATTAGGTATGATGGTGCACACCTGTAGTCCTAGCTGCTCGGGAGGCTGAGGTGGAAGGATCGCTTGAGCCCAGGAGGTTGAAGCTACAGTGAGCCGTGTTTGTACTGCTGCATCCCAGCCTGGGTGACAGAGAAAGAACCTATGTCAAAAAAACAAAAGAAACAAAGAAGGTTTATTTAAGTCACATGAACTAAAAAGCATTTGGGTTAATTACTGTATATTTTCTATGAATGCTTGTTTAAGCCAATCCAAATAGAATTCCTTAAGGGATTTCTGGCTAACTATGGCAGATTTTACCATGTAGATGTAATGTACAATTTATGTGACATACATAAAAGCATATACAGACACAAATAAAGATCTTATAGCTTTCATTTTAGAATTTTGGTCATGAAACAGCAAAACGTGGTAATACAAACTCACAGATGTATAAAAGACAGTTGGATCAAATTATATTTTTGACAAAATGGGACTTGTATCTGTGGCTAAGCTCTGTTTACCCTGATAAGTAATTAATGAAGGCTTTGGACCAAATTTTGGATAAAGCAGTTTTCATAGCAGTTTGACTTTTTTTTTTTTTAATTTTTTGAAAGAAAGAAAAAGAGAGGAAAGAAAGTGAGAGTGAAAGAAAGAAAGAAAAAGAATGTATGAGAGAAAGAAAGAGGAAGAAAAAGAGGGAGAGAGAACAGGATTCTTGTTCTACTGCCC